>QOCX01001052.1:0-27344 GCA_005959815.1 Sarcophaga bullata | reverse complement strand
TTAGCACTTAAACATAGAATTTATTTGTAAACAAATAAATGAAAGTCTTAATTTGTCATGTTAAATATTTGACATAAACAAATGCAATTAATATTTGTAAGTGTGGAGTTTTGGTTTTGAACTTCCGCTAATATAAAAAGAAAAATTTTTTTTTTGGATTTATGACATGTGCTCATTGCCTGTTATTACGGTTGTGGTATGTCGACATGTTTGTTCTAGTTCAAAAACAATGCAAATTCTTCTGTATGTAAAGTATTCATTCGTTAAAATATGAAATTATACGCAGGATTTATTTCGTACTCTCTGAAAGAAATAAAATTATAAACTAGGTAGCAGAAGTAGATGTTATAATATGCAAAACTGACAATCCAAGCTGCAATTTTAAAACCTGGTACCGCACTATATGAAGTTGGGACGATATCGGAAGTCAATACTGTTTTTCATAGTATCTACTTTGAGTAAACCAAGAGCAGGAATGCGGGCAGAAAGTAAGGTAATTCTGCTGTGGCGATGAAACAATTGTTCGTTCCATAATCCAAAGCATAAGAAATTACTTACGTGTAGCTTGGTTACCAATGAATTAACACTCACATATCCTGAAAATCTAGGATACGCCTCAGCTTGAGATTTTTTCCTCAATGATTCACCTCCCGCCTCCCGGCTAAAATTTAAGTTTATTTAAAGCTACTTTATGTCTAAATTCTTATGGTTCGACAGTATTACATTTTTTAAAGGACTGTGGAGTAGTAGAATATCCGTTCTAATAAATAATTCAGGTGCAAAGTGTCAAGTTCGTTCGCTGTAGCCAAGTGGGTAATGTTTCATATTACAACACCACTTAACGATAGAGCAAAAACAATTTTGTACTTCAAAATAAAGAAGTTAGGATAGATGTAAAAAATTGTCGTTGTTCAGAAGACAATAAAAAATTAAAGCGCCTAATACAATTTATTTTCAAATATCTTTCAATCTCGATAAATAAAACAAAGCTAGGTGCACTGATAGTCCAGAGAGTAGTGTGCTACACCATTAGCGTGAGGGTCGTGGGTTCGATTCCCACCAGAAACTCTGGTCTGTTATGTTACACTGATCATGTGATCAAAGTTACTCAGCTCGTAATAACTATTATACACTTTATATTGGTATTCTAATTAATATATAAATAAAACAAAATAAAATTAATCGAAAAAGAAGTTAAGGGCGATTGGCGAATAGATATATATTTATAGCCAAAAGTCGCCTGGAATAATGACAAAACCAATTATTGTTTTACATTTCGTTAATGTATCTAATTTCTACAATAAAAAGCATATTCTTTCTGAGAAACATTAATTTGCGAGAAGAATTTGGTCATTGTAATAGATTTAAGAGGAAAATTGCGCATAGCCGTTAGGTCATAAAATGAACGCCTTCAAGACTTAAAATAATTATGTGATTGAATATGGCATAAATATTGAAAAAAAAGTTTATCCGTCTAATTAATCCATCAAAGGTGTAGTCACACACATGTATATTGTTGCATAACCAATTAGTCAATCCACATATCCAACAACAATAATAAGATATAAAAAGGAACACACATTTACATATACATATACAGGAATATGTTGTATGCTTTAAGAAATATATTTTTTTACATATTATTATGTTAAAATTCTTTGCGAATTACGCTACTACATAAAACTCACCTCAACTCAAAGGATTCATATTTACAAATAATCTATATTTATTAGATACTATAGTGGTAAACGCATTTTGACCGCAATATGCGTTATTAATAGGCACTAATGCTAAAAGTTTTCCTTTCGTCTAAATCGCTAATACTAAGTAATAAATGTGTTGAAAACAATCCAACTTACGCTTTGGAAGTAAAGGTGGTTTACATCTGCTCATGACGGTATTGCCCGACAGTAGGTTAGAATGGGTTATTGTTGTGTTACCAGTATTGCTATTTTCAATGGTTAATGATAGAGATTTGCATATTTGACTAGGGGCACCAGTGGCTTGATGATTTCCAACAATTGACGGGGGACCACTGTGGCTATTAATTATAGTGGCATTATTAAAGGCAGTACTTTCTATAGAACTGGATCCAATTAGACCACTACTACTACCGCCGTTAAAAAATCGTCGTTGCTGTAGGAAAGCCGTTTTGATGACTTTTATAACGCGAGTGTGTAAAATTACATAAATTAATTTTATTTGTTTATGATCTATAGATTATTGTTAAAAATTAAATAATTTGTCAATCTGTACATTTCATAAAATTTGTGATCTTATTCCGTTGCTTTATTATTGATAGGTCAATTAACAAAATTTTTTAAATTGCGGATTAAATATAAATAATTTTTTTTTTTGGTAATTTCTATTTTAAGATAATATTAGAATAATAAATACTCGAAAAGCTTTGTCTTATTTCTTCAGTCTATTCCAGTCGAATATGCATTTGCATTGCCATTCGATAATATTTATTATCGAGCCAAAATATAATAGTAACTTTCTCTGTTATCACAAGACATATCTAAATAATGCAGCTTTTTTCCTGGTGGTTGGGGTTTAGTCATGCAAACATACAACGAATTGTTGCTAAACGCAATAATAAAAAGTGTTTGATTAAATCATCATAATATGGGGTTTTATGGTTTAATTGCTTATTGTGAATTACGTACAAACAAGAGGCCAATAATTTGTATTCTATATTTGTTTATTTATTATTAATTTGTGGTTGAGTAGACAGCTGCATATACTAGCAGTTATTAAAAATAGGAACTAGTTATTGTTTTTAAAGCAAAAATTTAATTGAGATTCTCTAGATACGTATATAAAAGATCAAATCCATTCATATAAGAAATTCTCAAAACAATCAAGGGTTACAATGCAGTAAATTGTTTAATAACTGCAAGAGATAAAATTCTCGGGATTTAATAGTGCTTTTAAAATATTTTAGATTAAAAGCTGGGTATTATTTCGAAGTGAAACAGATATAATATAATAGTGGACTCATATATATATTTGTGTACTGGCTTAACTAATTGACAGATATTGCTTGCACAAAATTGTGTATAATAAACAATTTATGCTAAGAAAATTTATTATTAACATTGTATAACTTTTGTGGCAAATGGCATGGCCTTGATGCACTTTGTCATACACATGTAGTATATTGTGTATGTTTATACACTATGTATCTAAGTAAATATCACCCTTAAGTCTTTGAAATAAAAAACAAAATACATTTTGTTTATGTTTATTTGATCCGCAAAGAGAACTTTTAAATAAAACAAATAAAATTTTATTTGTTTTTTTATTCGTATTCAGTAATGTAAACATAGCAGATAATTTATGAACGATTTTATCTTTTGAACAAAAAATAACACATTTATATCACTGGGGCGTTTGATTACTAAATGTTATTTCTACATTAATTTAAAGGTAAGATCACCCCTATTATTGTTCAAAATGAAAGTAAATATTCACAAAGTAAGTACTTTTATTAAATTTGACATTAAATTGTGTAAGCAATGGACGCAATTAACACAGAAAGAAATCTCGTTATAATACAACCGACAACGCGTCCAAACTCTTCTACACTTCTGCTTAAACTGAAACAAAATAGTAAATAGAAATAGATGAGATATATAACTCTGAACCAGAGTTGCCAGAAATAATAAGATTTCATCTTTATTTTTCGTTAAGTTGGAAATATTTGAATACTCTTTTGAATTTTATAGGCTTAAATTAATCATAAACCAAACATTTAAAATCATTTTTATTTGTTCATTACAGGCTCAACTAGGGATTCATTACTCATTGTTCAAAATTATGAATTTCATTAATTGGAACAGTATAGCATTAAATTATTCTACAACCTTAGAATACTGTATTACCCACAAATATGAAATTAAATCTACGTAAATACGTATTTATTTTTTTAAATTTTTAAATTTCAGCATTTAACTGAATATTTTCATTTGGGAATAAATATTCCTTAAGCAATTTTTATATTAAATGTAATTTGCTTACATATATAATTATTTTTTTTTAATTTATTTTTTTTTTTAATTTTGTACGCAAGGCCCTATATGCGAGGCATAGATAAGAATTCCATGCCAGTAGGTAGCATATTTGTTTAAAAGTTTTATCTAATTGATTTGTTTCCAAGTCAACCATTGATCTATACGTAGATTTAAATATAATACTGCATATAATACGAATTTGGTTAGTGGGGAAGTTCCTCTTCTTGTTAAAAAATTATAACGTATGTAAATAGATTTGGATTATAAACAATAGTTTTCCATTTTGTGAGTCAATGCTAACTACTATTAAGTTATAAATCAATGGAAAACTGTAATCTTATATAGAAGTACACATCAATACAACTAACAAAATATCACCAAGTCAATATCAATACCAATTTTAATAAAACTCGATAATACTGGTGGAATGGACCACTCTTATAAATTTACAAATAGATTTCCAGATGTTTTGAATTGTAACTCTATAACGCTTTTGCCGAATTTTATAAAAAAATTCTATTTTCCTCACATTAATATAATATACATATGTATGTATGTACGTATGTATCTACATTAGAACAAAAAAATTTAATATCAGCATATCCCTGTCCAACATTCAATTCAAATTTTTATAATATATATATATATATATATATTATATATATATATATATATTTATATATATATATATTATATATATAATATATATAATGTTACTTAGAAATCTTTTTTCGGAAGAATTAGAAAGAATTTTGTTATTTGGTAAGAATGTGCTGATGTTGTATAGATTAGGTATTATAGATTATTTAAGCCAGGAATTAGAACGACTCAACTTACAAATGTATTGAATCATTAAATCGTATTAAAAAAAACAAGTTCTTTTTTGGCTACATTTTAATTGTAATTCATGAAATGCCGGCATTATTTGCAAACCTATTACTGAAGCAAATAAAGTTCATGGCTGTATTGCTTGTACTTTAATGTCAGCATAACCTTCAAAAGTGTAGAATTACTCAAATTGCACATACATACATACACATGTATTGTATTGTGCATGTTTACAGAGTTATACGTTAACATTATTCAAGGTTCAATATTGTTCCAACCTTATTGTTTACTTCATAAAAGAAGGACTAACGAACTGAAATGTGTCCATGTAAAATAGGTGAAAATTGTAGTTCAATAATATATAATTCGTACTGTGGGACTATATTTTATTTAATTAATTAATGAAGTAGAAGCCTTTATATTTTGTAAAGTCTGGATTCTACATGACTGCAATTTATTTAATTAATTAAAAATCTTTCTAATTGTAAAAAACTAGAAACAGCATGAACGAGGATTTATTTTAATACGTTTGATCGGAAGCACATCTGTGGCTACTTCGCTTAACTAAAACGGTTAGAAATATATCATTTATAAAAATTTTTAAATAAAAGCTGAAGTATGTCATTTGTAAGAGAAAAGTTGCCTTCTACGCTATGACGACTAAGTGTCCAACCCATCATTGTCTTTGGAGATGTTAATGCGAAGATATCAGTGGTTCTACCGTCGGACAGTTTAGTCTACACGCTACACCACCTACTATTGCATGAAACAGATTTATTTCGCCGCGTTTCGGAACATGGTAGTATGTTGCACAAGGTTTCAGCACATTGCTGTCCACAAAACTGCTTGGTTGTGCCCCGATAGATCAATAGCACTTCGAGGTCTGCGTGGACTAGTGCATTGCGAAATGATAGCTGCGGCAAAGCACCGCCGATTCTTATCTAATCTCAATGATATTGGTGGACTCTACCACTTCTTGTGGACTAATGCGGAAACAGTTCTTGGTTTCGAGCACCCCAACGAAACTAATGGTACGATGAGGAGGGCGGCGAAGCAGTTGTGGCAAAAAAGATGCAAACCGCTGCTACGCGATGCATTGTCGAGGACTACAGTGAGAGGAGAAGGGGGAAGAGACGCCATTTCCGAAAAAGCAGATGAAGAAGAAGAAGAAAGAAACACGTAAGAGTGAAAAGTCAGGTTGTACAGATGAAGGAATAACGCTTAAAAATGTTATCAGAGTATTGATTAAGCTTNAAAGAAACACGTAAGAGTGAAAAGTCAGGTTGTACAGATGAAGGAATAACGCTTAAAAATGTTATCAGATTAAACTTCTAACTGAATGCTTATAGCCGAAGTATCTTCCCACAAAAAGGAAAACGAAAACTGGGTTACAAATATTAATGCCTAATGAGTTGATAAAGTACATTGCATGAACATTATTTAAAAAATGAGGCTAGAGGAAATGAGTTCAGCGTTTAAAACCTCGGTCCTGAAAAAGAAGCTCCACGATATGCACCAGAAACAATAATATATCGTCAAAAATAGTTCGCAGATGACTTTGGAGACTTCGAGATTTGACAATGATTTAAGTTGCATATACAACCTTTACATACTTTATTTAAGAACATAGAATGGATTTTAAAAGTTCTCAAAATATGTAAAATTTTATCTACGTTTAAGCAAGCAAGAAACATTAGCGGACAATATACCGTTCAAATATACATGGATATCCCATGATTTTTAATGTTCTTCATTTTCGTACGAATAGGGTCTGAAAGATATAGAAGATATGTAATTTGAATTAAGTATGGATGTCCCATGATTTTAATGTTCTACATTTTCGTACAAATAGGGTCTGAAAGATATAGAAGATATGTAATTTGAATTAAGTATGGATGTCCCATGATTTTAATGTTCTTCATTTTCGTATGAATAGGGTCTTAAAAAGATATAGAAGATATGTAACTTGTATTAAGCTCTCTTATAAAAAAGCTCTGTAAACGATTAATATTATCGTTTGAATATGTGTAGATAAACAAATATATGTATGTATGTATGGTATAAATACGCATCACTATTAATAAACTTCAGTTTGTCTACATGCAGACACATATGCATATATATATTTATATATAACATATGTTAAAAACACAATACAACTGAAAACAAGTCTCACACTATGTTGTGTTTGAATGTTGCTTTGTTTTGTCTGCATGCCTGGTTGATTGGTTGGTTGGGCTGTTATTTCTTGTCTAACTTACACTGGTTGTTTGGTTATTTTGCTATATGGCTAAAAGAAGAAATTGGTGGCTTTGAGTTCAGTGAAAATTGTTGACAACTTTCAGTTGAGTATTAACCGTTGCAGTAATTGAGTGGTTTTAGGCAGTAAAAATCGAATAATTAAAAGTGTAGTTATCCATTTATCTCAAAGTGAAATTATATTTAATAAATAAAGCATTCTTTACAAAATTATATGCGCGTTGACAAGAAATTTTCAAATTATCAAAAGTTAAATATATAAATAAATATATAATATAAATTATAAAATTTTTTAACACTGTCAAAAAAATATTTAAAAAAAAACTTTCTAAATTTGAGACACAATTTTAATATACAACAGTATTTATGGTCTTTGACCCGACAACTTCTACATAAAATAAGTAGCAGACCTAAGCTAATTTTTTTGTGCTCTTCAAAAGGTACGTACTTGTGGCTTTCATTAAAATATAAAATCATTCAGGTATATGAGATTTTTTTTAGCTATATATTCAGTCTGTTATCTGTCTTTTATTAAAACATGATTTATTTTTTATTTCTGGTTTTGTTTTCCATTTGTGAAAGTTAAGTTCAAGGATGTTAAAACAGCGTATATCCAAGAAAATCCATCTGCTCAATGTTACAGACTATATGTATTTTCATCAAGGTGAAGGTTATATGGGATACAAACATACACACGTGTAGTTATGCAGAAAAAACGTGATGAAAAAATTCAATAATTTTTATAATACATAGTGAATTATTTTTTCCTGATTTGACGTCATTTGGATCTGTGCAGAAGATATGGTTTCGCCATAAAATTTCTTACTTTTCCCCTTCTTGTTTTTATTATGATGATTAAATTGTGCGAGACAAATCGTCTCTACGAAAGAAGAAAAGATAACACATACAAAATACAACTTGTTTTGTTTACATTCAAATTAATACCCATTTCTCGTACATGTATGTATGTATACATTATGTACTTATTTATGGTCTGATAGCACGCATGCGTCTTAAATATGTACGTACAAATTCAGTTTGAGAGCGAATTGCTGTAACATTGAGAAAAAGAAGCACATTATTTAAAAATTTCTATAATTTATACAGTCCTTTTAGGAAATATATTAAAAAAAAATTTTTGGAAACATTTTTTAATCATAATATATAAATAATTGTGTCATACATTTCTGTGGTTTTCTTCATTTCTATCCATTATAATTTTAATTTTATATCAAAGATAATAAATAAGTGAAAGTTGTTGCTTTAAGTGCTCATTCTTAAAAATTAAAGAATTCATTCATTTGTATTTGGTTTACAACGTTCAATTCATTTAAAAATTTTGTTCCGGTGATCTTCATAATCAGCGATGAAACTACGGTAAAAATTTAAAAAATGCTTAAGTATAAATTCAAATAATGATCCTACGTTAACTATATTTGCGATCGTCAATAATATTGACAAATAATAAAATGAATAAAATATTGGTACTTGTTTCAAAAATTTAGTTGATCTGGTTAAATTTTTCGGCATAAATTACGGAGTTTCGATGAAACTTTGGNTGTTTCAAAAATTTAGTTGATCTGGTTAAATTTTTCGGCATAAATTACGGAGTTTCGATGAAACTTTGAAGCCTAATGGATTGGTATTTCTGATTCAAATGGTGAGATATATTGTAATTGCGGTAATTGAGTTTTTTACGACTCTATCTTTGCTGAACGATATAGTAGATCTTATAATTATTAGTGACGTGATTTTTTTGTTATTTGATTCTTCATTCATTAAGAAATGTCAAAACTGGTTTGCCATTTTATTAGAAATAATGAGAAATCTGTTTTCTATCGAAAAAATGTTTACAGTGACAAAGTCAAATTCGGCCTCTTTATCCCTGGCAGTCTAGTAGTTATTTGGTGGCGATGTTGGTCTGAGGTTGTGTGTTCGATTTCCCACACAGCAATTCTCGTCTGCAGTTATCTGTTTTGGTTTTGAGTAGTCAATCATCGCCATTCGAGGTCGATGTACAGCGTGACAGAATGATCAACTAATTTCTTTATAATAAATTGGTATGCGATTAACGCATACTACTTTCCGAGATTTTCAGAGGTTTAATATAGAATATTGGCCTATTCACTTATACGCTTGATCAAGGCCTCTAAGTTGTAGGAAGTTTTTCTTTTTTTGAATTGTGATGAGATTTAAATCGGAGTTTTTGCTGGCCATGTCATTATTTTGAATTTTGACATAATATTATTACAGTGTGGGCTTTGGATCCCTACTTTTTGTTAAGGCTTTCATTTGCAGCAAAAGCTCCTCAATAATGACGGCAAATTAATATCATATTCATAATCCTCCTGTTTCACTAGAGCACTAATGCCAGGCAGTAAACAATATCTCTCGCACAATTAAGACTCTCCACACTGTGGTTAGATAGTCTGCTAAACATGATACATGCTGGAATGGTGTCAACGATCCTTTCTAAATTTCTCGCATTCCATCAGATGTAATGTTAATTTTGTTCTCAGCGGAGCAATTTCACTCGTTTTCAGTTGTCAGTTGGCAGTGTTTGTACTTTATTACAAAAATTAGGCTGCTATTCTCTTGCATACTCTTTATCACAAGCAATCTAATCTACCACTATTCGTTAGCGCTAAATCTACAATTGGCCGTTTTTTAGAGGTGTCTGTTCGAAGGTACCGTTGGATGTTTTTTACCAATTCGACACGATTTACCCGTGTGTCACTCATTACTTACATTCTACAATTTCATTTTCTGCAATTATTGACATTTTTTCAGATCCATGTGCATATAGCATAAAATTTCAAATGTGTTCGACTTTTGACTTCTTTCTCTTTCATTTTTCTTGTTCTCTCTCTTCTCTTTCATTTTCTTGTTCTGGTTATCACTCAANAAATATGTGTTCGACTTTTGATTTCTTTCTCTTTCATTTTTCTTGTTCTCTCTCTTCTCTTTCATTTTCTTGTTCTGGTTATCACTCAATTTCAACACATACATATCTATGTATATGATATCTGTTTCTTAAAGGAAAACAAATATTTGTATCAATTTATATAGTAGAGATAGTACTCTTGATTTCACAAACTAAACAAAAATTGTTAACATAATTTTGAAAATATTGAATTATGTAGCTACTTTTGTCCACTATTGTATATATTGTAAATCATAAATGCAAATACGTGGATAAAATGAACATTTTATTAAATAATATTAATAAGCGTTTATTTATAAAGAAGATATTTCGTATTTCATTCATTTTAAGTCAGTATTATTCAGAATCCAATTGTAAAAAAACACCACGTTGGCATAGCCATCAGGAGCACTAGAACCGCATCCTCCTATAACAAAATTGGTTACACCAACTAACTGATTGTCATAAACTGCCGGTCCTCCGGAATCACCATTGCATACTCCATTGCCTATTGTGTGACTTAAGCACAATATTGATGTTGGAACATTTCCAATTCGACGCCTACATTCTGCATTACTGATTACTTTTAAAGTATTGAATTGCAGAATATTTGGAGTTGCACCTCCATTTCGTAAACGGCCCCAACCAGAAGTTATAACATCAACACCCTGTTTTGGCATCTGTGCAGCCAAGGAAATAGCTTTCACATCATCAGAAAATCTTAAAGACCTCGATAATTTTAAAACTGCTATGTCGTTATTAAAATTACGATAATTTGGGTGAACTTTAACTTCCGTAACTGGAAGAATTATTCCACCAGAATTTACTTCCACACTACCTGCACGTACTGTAAGTCGATCAGCAGGAATCCTTAAAGAAGATATTTATCATAGTATTTATCTATTTAAACCCTTCAAATAATAGATATAAAAATGCCTATGAAATGCTATAATTAATTCTGAGAATAACTGGTATCACCAAAGTGGCACTATTTGTTTTTGTGAAATTTCTACTTCTTCACGCCAAACGTTCACTTACACTTACGCAACTGTGTGGCATAGATTTATTTTGATATGTATTTGAATATAGTTTTTTCAAAATATTATAACTTTGAAATAGTTTATAGTTATAGCCTTTTAGTTTTTCTTTAAAACTTACCGTGTAACAGTTCCTCCCGAATCAGTTGTAACACAATGTGCAGCTGTTATCACAAAATTTTTCGATATTATAGATCCTCCGCATATGTGATAGTTGTTTAATCGTAAGGAAATTTGGTATGGAAATTGGTTATTTCTAGCATTTTGGCCTCCAACAATTCGCGGTTGCGGTAAGTATTTCAAAGGCCGCGTTGTTATTGGTTCAAATTCTGTATCATTTTCATTACCGATATATAGTGCATCAACGTATAAGATCCATAACAGAAAAAGAGTTACTTTTATGGATTTATCCCCCCTCATAACGTTACTCTTTCAATGCGATAGTTTAATAACTTTGACTTTTTCTGGATGTAAAGTATTTTGCAGTTACTTATATATGTATTAGACCTTTAAACATTTAGTATATTTTTTCCTAATTTAAGAGTAATTAGCCATGAATATAAAGTTTAAAGTTATTTGTTTCTAATAAATGCACAAAATAATTAGTTAGAAATAAATACAAAATTTTGAAATCGCATGTTTGTGAAATAGATAAGCCAAATTGGGTAATATGTAAACTTAAATTATTTTAATGACGTAAATCATTAGGAATGAGTCTTGCCATTAATTAGTTTAATTAATTATTAGTCGTGTAATACTAAAGTAATAATTTGTAAATAAATATATTCAATGGATTTTAAGTATTATTTAAATCAATTTTAAGTATTTATTTTCAACTTAAGCAGGTAATATCTCTGCTGTAGTGGATTCTAATATGATAGGAATGTCACATATCGCTATCTTGCAACAACGCTCTCTGTAAGAATGCATTGATGTACTTGGAATAGTGGGGTCGAACCGTGTTCTTTCTCAAGAAAAGACGCTGATTGACCGTTATTCTATTATACTTTCTCGAGTCGGGGATACACTTGAATGTTTTATTTAAAGTGGACTCTTAATTTTTTATATTCAAAAACAGCTATAAAACTTTTTTCTGCCATTTTATTCACTTGACTGCACCCTCACTTCATACAATATTGTATACACATTTTTTTTTTTTGTTTTTTTTTTTTTTTTTTTTTTTTTTTTTTTTTTTTTTTTCTTTTTTTTTTTTTTTCCTTTAATTGCATATATTGTACCTATTTAATTTTATAAAATTATTATAATTTCTAACAATAACTAAATAAAAAAGTAAAAATGAATACATACATATGTATCTAACGGGTAAAATGAAATTTAAAAACTAAAAAGTTAATTGTTATTGTGAAATATTTTATAAGTTTATAATCTTATATATGCCAATATAATCTTATATATGCCATTGTATATTGTTTTTTAATGGTAAATCAGTTCACTGATGAAAAATAAAAAATAGTAAAATAATTTTTAACGATAAACCTGAAGCTTTTTTCTATTATTCTATTTTACTATATTTATTCAAACAACTAGTACTGTTGAGTTCGAGTTATTACACTTTATTTGCAATTAAACAGAATTTTCACTTAAGCGAACTTCGGATATATTCAAAACCATTTGAATTAACCGAAATGACTGACCTTTTTTCAAAATTAAACAAATTGATATATATTCTATTGTTACTTCTAATAAATTTTATTAACGCAAATACCGTGCATATTTAAAAAAGTGCTTTATGGAATAAAAATGAGCCGGTGCTATAACTTTTTTGACGCCGGTATCTGTAAAATTTTTATGATGAAACGGAGGACCTTTTATATAAAAGGGTGCTTTAACAAATGAAATTTCTTTCATTTAAGCGATTTTGCAGCAATTTAGATTTTCTCTTAAACGAAGTAGAGTTCTTATAAACTAATAGAAAATAGAAGAGGGTTATATTCGTTTGCGGTTAAGCGATTTTTGAAATAAAACGGTGTGCTTTTAAAATACCTAGTAATTTTTTGTATTTTCGCTTGGTGTTACAATATATTTTAATACACTCCTAATGCAACAAGTCCAATTTCAAATACAATTTTATTTAAATTTTATATTTGCGTATAATTTGTTAAATGGTATTTGATCCAATCACCATGGTAAAATACATTAGCGTAGCCATCGGGGTAGGCTGTACCACAACCAGTGTAGACAAAGCCTGCGATGCCGACAACTTCCTCGTTGTACAAGGCTGGTCCACCAGAATCACCATTGCAAGCCCCATTATTAGGTTCATGGGCCAAGCACATAAGTGCATCGGAATCCCAATTAATTTTCTCTTTACACTCCGAGCGAGAGATTGCAGTTAGTAGATTCCACTGAAGCTTTTGTGGTATGTCGCCATTTTGTTTTATTCGACCCCAACCAGAAATTATAACTTGTTCTCCCACAGGAACTTCAGCAGAAGCTAATCGAACAGGTTTAATGTTTTCAGAGAATATAAAGGGTTTACTGATGCGTAATAGAGCAACATCATTTAAAAAATTGCCATAGTTCTCATGGGTTATAATTTCGATAACTTTAACTAATACTCCTCCTTGAAAACGATCAGTTGTTCCAGCGCGTATAGTAAAGACACTTGGTTCATATCTAACCAGAAAAATAATCCATAAAAGGAGTAACAAAAAACTGAAAAAATTATCAAGTCTTACGTATAATAATTGCCCTCTTTATCAGTTGTACCCACACAGTGAGCTGCAGTAAGCACAAAATAGTTTGATATTATAGAACCTCCACATGTGTGAGAACCATTTCGTCGTAATGAAACTTGATGCGGAAATTGTCCCTCATAGGCGTTTTGTCCGCCCACTATACGATGAAGTGGAGTAGCTACTGAAGAGTAGCTGCACAAAACGATACAAATAAATACTTTAAGCGAATATTTTACCATTCCTAATCGAGTTTTTAACTATGCTTAAGTAATATAACTATTAAGCTATAATGCATGAACATAGCGACTATTTATACCAAATTGATATCGATTAAAATACTAGTATATCTAATCTACGCAATTACTTTAAAAAGAAACAATTCTTAACAATAACAATAAAAATAAATACTTATTTTTGGCTTAAAATAAGCATGACAAAAAATATTTTTACAATATGGTCATTGGGATAAGAATAATACGATTGATGTGAATATATATATATAAGTATTAAATATATGTAGGGATTATCTGTTGCAATTTCAACCGTTTAATCACCTGTCTTTCGAATAAGTGGTTAGGTATTAAATTTATATTTTAGTATCAATTGATGAAATAATCTAAACCCAATATAAAATAAGAGGGTCCTTAACCTTTCCAAATTTTTTTTCACAATTATTCGAAACTTTTACAGAGTTATTGACATTTTTAAGTTTTTAATATTTATTTTGTATATCAGAATGTACACACGCGTTTAACATTTTCATAATAACATTATTTATTTATTCTTTACTGTTTTAACAATCAAATTTTATATAGTCATATGTTTGAGTAATTGACAACGTAACATTTACACATCGGAATGTTGCTTAATCCAATCAATATGGTAAAATACTTTTGCATATCCATCAGGATTTTTGGTTCCACATCCACCTACGACGAATCCAGCAACACCGACCAGTTCGCCATTGAGTGTAGCTGGGCCACCAGAGTCGCCATTACAAGCTCCATT
Organism: Sarcophaga bullata; assembly: GCA_005959815.1. Lineage (NCBI taxonomy): Eukaryota > Metazoa > Arthropoda > Insecta > Diptera > Sarcophagidae > Sarcophaga > Sarcophaga bullata. The sequence continues at coordinate 12,574 of QOCX01001052.1, read as the reverse complement.
ACCTTCCGTGTGAGCTAGGCAAATAAGTGCATCCGATGACATTAGAATTGATGTAAAACATTTTAATTTTGAAATTGTTTCTAACGTGTTCCACTGCAGCTTAATAGGGCTATCTCCACCAGTTTTCAAACGACCCCAACCAGATATTATCACCCTGCTACCAACTGAAGCGTCTGATGTTGCTAAAGGTATTGCTTTTATATTTTGAGAGAAGACTAGTGGAGAATCAAGTTTTAATAAAGCCACGTCGTTGATAAAATTTCCGTAATTTTCATGTACAATAATCTCCACAACTTGTTTAAGAACACCACCCATTAAGCGATTAGTAGAACCAGCACGAATGGTAAATAGTTCAGGTTCATAGACATGGTAGACGCCGTTTTCATCCTCAGCTCCTACGCAATGTGCGGCAGTTAAAATATAATTACGACTAATTATGGAACCGCCACAAGTGTGAGAACCATTTCTCCTTAATGAAATTTGATGCGGAAATTGTCCATCAGTAGCATCTAACCCTCCAACAATGCGTCCTGTTGGCTGAGATGTGCTTACACATAATATGCTTAGAGTAATAAGTGCAAGTACTGTCAGTTTTCCCATATTGATTGTATGAAAATTAAGCAAATCTCTACACTTACAAACCGTTTATATAGAGGCAGTTCCACAATAGTTTTGCCTAATCTTATCAAAGAACAATTCCTGATCTTAACTGATTACAAGTTATCTCTATATATCTTGTACTGACGTGCGAATGCCAGTTATTTATTAAATTAAATTTACGATGTCTTGCTTTAGCACCCATCTTTAAATAATCAGAATCACTACAGCAAGATCTCATTGATAGCGATTAGTTTTAATAATACTAATGAGGAATCATAAACTATAATAAGATTATTTATTGCTAAGACCAGCGAGTTGATGTAATCGATAAGCCACTGAAATATTATTGGTATTTCCAAATGATTGTTTTTTTTTTTTTTATTAAATATATAACAAGATATTATGAGCAAAACAATATAATTTTTAGTGTTAAAAAATATAAAATAAGCTCACAACTAAGATTTGTTTAAATTAGTTTCAAAACTTCGGAGTGAAAATGTGGACCGCAGTTTATTTGTTGTTATTAACCGTTTTAGTGGGAAGCGTATTGTCTAATTCTGCACATAATCGTGTGTTGGGTGGAAATGACGCTGTTTCAAAACAATTTCCCCATCAAATTTCTTTGCGTCGAGATCATAACCACGTATGTGGCGGTTCAATTATAAACCATCGATACATTTTGACTGCAGCTCATTGTGTCGTGTTTGAAGGAACTGAGCCGTGAGTTTATTTCATAAAAACAATTCCTTAATAACTTTACACCTAATGTTTTAGACTCCCTGCAGAACAGTTTACTATTCGTGCGGGTAGTGTCAATCGTATTGCTGGTGGTGTTATTATTCCTGTTAAACGTATTTTAGTACATCCTGACTATGTTGTCTATAATGATTTAGCTTTATTAGAATTGGAAGAGGAGTTACAATTTTCTGATACTATACAAGCTATAGAATTGTATGAAGGTGAAGTTCCAGCTAATTCGGATGTTATAATATCTGGTTGGGGGTTAACAGAACACGCAGGAGCAAATTTACCTATTATTATGCAATGGTATTCTGTCACATCATTGAGTAAGAGTGGCTGTGCTACTAAAATTGGATTATATACTGATGCATTAATATGTTTAAATCATCCATCTGGTGCTGGTGCTTGCAACGGTGATTCCGGCGGACCAGCTACTTACAACAGCAAACTTGTTGGCGTTGCTGGATTCGTTGTCTTAAAATGTGGTTCTTCTAGGCCTGATGGTTATGCTAAAGTAGCCTATAATATTGACTGGATAAGAGATAATGCGGGTAACTAAATTATCTAAAAAGTGATTCTGTAGACAACCTTGATCTGTTTGACTCAATTTTTCTCATGAAAGACAAAGACGTTTGAAAAATAAAGAAAATTTTAAAATTTGTAAGAGTTAGTACATTTAATCCTTATTTTCGAAGCATTTATCGCATATTCACTTTATCTCAAAAAATTTTTAATTTTCATTTGAAATTGTTTTAACTAATAATTCCAAGCATAAACACGATGGACTTGTTAAAAAAATAAATTATGAAAAGTAAAATCGTTTACAATGATCTCAGGGCGTACTTTTTGGTGAAAGCAAATTATTTATGTATGTATTCGGTGACTTCCTCTCAACAGATTTCTTACAAAAACTCTGAGAGCAAATCAATTGCCATGAAAAGTTTTTCAAAAAATTGTAGGTCTCTCCACTCATCTATAAAATTAACACACACAACATAAGTGGTGTGAAAAATTAGATCCATAATCCTTACCAATTATGTATGTATAATCAGAATGGATTGCGATATCAGGTATCGAAACTAGTTTTCCACCAGCAAATTGATTAGAGCTTTCTACACAAACAGCGATACGAAAATAAAAAAATTAAATGTAATGGCGCCATAGTATTTTTATTTACCACTCTTTCCAAATTATAGACTTGATTAATAATAAAATCAGCAATAGTAAGAACTAATAATTTATGTCTCATTCAAAAGAAAATCAATAAATATTTATGAATTAACATTCGATTCGTTTAATATGCCCTTAGAATGGGGTTTTTACCACATTTTTAAATTTATCTTATCAGTTTTACTATTAACACTTAATAAAAAATATATATTGCCAATATTTAAAAAATTCACATACATTTAATGCATATAACTATTCAATAACAAAATATTTGTAATATATGTTGCGGTATTTTTTTAATTTACACAAAGACAAAAAGTTTTTATTCAAATATACATATGTATCTTTTGTTACAACGCTACAGCCTCAAAGAAAGTCTACTTATATCAGGTTTCGATAGGGAATTCCTTAACGTAGCGTGATAAAAAAATGTTTATATATTGGAATAAAGAAAAGACAACAAAAATGTCCAAAGGAAAATAAACTTCTGTTTAGTCATGAGCAGCAGTTGTGGTGCCTAAAAGTTAGGGAAAGGGGTACATTTTTTAAAAGTCGCTCAATTATTATGTCGTTGTATGTTGATACCACTGTATATTACATTTCTAATAAAATAGAAATAAATTAAGAACAGAAATATGAAAAACAACAATTATTTATACATATTTATGGTTAATTTTCATGAAATTGCTTAATATATTGGGGTGCTATACTTTTGCTGTATACTGTGTTAACCGATCAGCATAACAAACATTATGCTATACGTGACTATGCCCAAGCAGATCATTAAAAATGTTAGTGAAGCATATGGTAAGAATGCTTATCTCAATTGTACTTTGACTCCGAAAAATAATACGTCCTAATATTGTAATTACAAGTGTAATCGTTTGATAATTTTTAAAATAATTGATTTCACCCTTTACACGAGGATAAGCGTTCATTTTAAATCCAATTCTTACATTTTCCAAAAATCTTACATATTCGAAGATGGCTTGATTTAACAACAAGCGATGATAAATAATACATTTATATATTGTAGTAAACACTCTTTTAATAACGGTACATTACTTCAAAGAGGTAAATTTGAACGTCCAATAGATTGCACATATATCTGAAAGGGTTACTGTAGAGTATTATCCGACCCTTAGCGAAAATTTTAGAACTTTTTTATATTTATATTTGATATATATTTGTGTCTACATGCGTTTATTTAAAAGACATTAATTGAATCAACAAATATGAATAAATTTAGTTCTTATCTTGTTTGTTAAATAGGAATACATACTTTATGCAATTATGTTATCAATCCACAATTTGTAAAACGAAAGTTTACTGGATACATCAGGATATTTGGTGCCACAACCACCAAATGCGAAACTTATCACAGCGATTAACTTTTTCCCAATTACTACACCAGCACCATTATCACCACTACAGATTCCAGAATTTTCAGGACTTTTTAAACAAAGAACAGAATCGTATCCAAATCCCGCTTGTCGTTCACACTCTGGTCCATTTATTAACGACATTTGAGCTTTTTGCAATTTATAGGGTACGACGCCATTTTCTTGTAGTCCCCAGCCGGCAACATTTACTAGAGTACCGTCTTCAAACACGTCATTCTCCTCAGCTATTTCAATTTTTGCAACTTTTTCACTAAACTCTAGTGAATGCTCAAGTTTCAATAGAGCAATGTTATGTAAGAAATTACCATACGATGGATGAATAATTATTAAATTGACTTTAATAATCTGACCCCCAGCAAATTGATTAGTACTGCCAATACGAACTGTGACTCGATTACTTTCGATTCTAAAAACAAACAAAAAATATTTAAGTATCAGAACTTATGAAATAATATTAAAATCTTACGATATATTTCTTGATGCTGAAAAACAACTACCAGCTGTTAAAATGAAATCTTTATCTATTATACATCCTACACATTTATGTGTCCCATCAACACGTGCAGACACTGTCCATGGAAACTCCAATGCGGTAGCATCGGTACCTCCTAGTAAGGCTTCAGTATAACCAATGATCAATAAAATACCAACAAAAGTCAGTATTGTTGTGCGTGTAATCGCCATTGCGTTTAAAATTAGACTGATTTAACTGTCAGCAGAATTGTTAACGATCAGCAAAGTATACTCAATTTTTATTAGGCCCAATCAACGCCTCGATTAGGTTTTGTGATAAATTAGTTAATAAAAATTAAAATTGATAAAAAAAATTACGATTACAAATTGGGCCCAAAGTTTAAATTTTCATCAAAACTTAATAAAAAAAAATTCACAAAATAAAAAAGGGCTTCTTTATTTTTTAACCTACTGCATCTTATGTTTTCTGTTTATACATTTTTAAATATTACATTACGTGAATCGAGTTTCTATTCCTTTTGATGTCTTATTATTATTTTAAATACATACAAGTGTGTGAAAAGTATTTAAAAGGACATCACTGAGTACTTCAGAATTATACTCTCTTAATTTTATGTTTCTTCCATTAATTCCCATATAATTGCTTGCAAAAAAAATACTAAAGAATTTATTATATATTATATATACCTGCCTATATCTGGAATTTTCTTATTTAAGAATATAATTAGAGGTATCTTAGTTTATTTCTAACAATTTTGTCATTCATAAAATAACTCCTCTTCTACATGCAGAACGTAGCCTTATTACGAGCATTAACTCATCTCTTCACCATAAAATGTTCACATTCTTCCAAATCTTTATATTATTTACAGTAATCGATAGACTTTTTTATAAAACTTACACCAGAGTAATACGCATTAATAAGATTATTAACTTTCATTAAAATAATTAGTTCCATATTATTTTATATTTCAGCAATCTTACATACATACATCGAAGTGCATGTAGTGGTGGATTTGTTTTGTTTTATATCCTTCAAAAGATATACTACATATGTATGCATACCTAGTCAGAATAAATAAATTAATCAAAATTAAAGCAAAATCAACAGATTAAGTTTTTTCTTTTTAAATTTATCACTATGAAAACACATATAATTATAATTAATTGTATTAAGAATAAACAAAATTGTATACTATTATTTATTCCATTTGTAAATCTTTAAATTTTAACTTATCATTACCTCAACAGTCCTGGCAAAATGTTTCTGACATACACTACAAAAATAAATAAAGATTAAATTCTTGGTTTAAAGATAAGATAACAAGTTATTATTTTATAAATTTTTAATAAATTAAATCTAATTGGGATTATGTGTAAGTGTTATGGGCTTTAATAATATGATATTTTCGGGTTTATAAACAGAAGTATTTTCGAATTTAGATTAGTTTAGATCAGAATGGCACACATTTTCAAAGTAGTGGCGGCAATTTTTGCAGTTGTTGTCTCTGTCAATGCCATTCCAACCGCTCGAGTTGTAGGCGGTACTAATGCTGAGATTGGACAATTCCCTCATCAAGTGTCTTTACAACGTTCAGATGGTTCTCACACATGCGGTGGGTCCATTTTAAATGAACGTTACATATTAACAGCAGCTCATTGTGTTGTTGTGGGAAATGGTGTTGAGCCGTAAGTTTTGAAATTATATTCTTTTCTATATAAGATATTAAAATTATAAAACCAAAATTAGGTATCCTCCCCAGTATTTCCAAGTGCGTTTGGGTAGTGTCCAACGTACTGTAGGTGGCAGTTTGTTGAAATTAAAGCGCATTATTGTTAATAAAACGTACGGCAATTTTTTGAATGACGTTGCTCTATTAGAAGTGGAAACACCTATTATCTGGACTAAAAATGTTCAGCCTATAGAAATGGCTGATACTGAAGTCCCATCCGGAGCAGATGTAATCGTTTCCGGTTGGGGTCGTCTGTATACCGGAGGTCCCATACCACACCATTTGCAATATAATATTTTAAAAGCTTTGTCTACCAAAGAATGTGCAAATGCCATAAATATGGGCTATGATAGCTTAATTTGTTTGGCTCATGAACAAAATAATGGCGTATGCAATGGAGATTCTGGAGGTCCAGCTACATATCAAGGAAAATTAGTTGGTGTCGCAGGTTTTGTGGTCGGTGGATGTGGTACTCAAAATCCAGATGGCTACGCTAAGGTATTCTATCATCGTGATTGGATTATAGAAAACATGACTCAATAAAATTTGTTTCCAAAATTCTCTTACAATAAAATTTATTTTACAATAAAAATATATTATAATTTCGTTCAAGACAAATCGATTTCTATATTTGTATTGTATTGGAGTAAGTAAGTGATGGTGACTGTGATGGTAATAATAACTGTTTGACCATTTTTGTTTGTGAATCTAATAATTATGTACTGGATCTATATAAATATCGGGAAACTTATTAACTTTGTTGATAACTTTTAGGTTTATTAACTGCCACATAAAATTAATATATATATTTATAATATATATATTTATTATTATTTATTGTCGGTTTAAAATTAAACCAAATATTAAACCCTTTTATAAAGTAAAATTAATGAATTTGATTGTATGAAGAACTATATACGAACAGAGTTACCATTTATACAACAATTCAAATCATCCATTTTATTATTTCTGAATCTCGTGTTTAGATAGTGCTATAAATAGTTCAACTATTAAGAAGAAAAAGTATTTTCAAAAACTAAGGTTTTAAAAATAAATTATTAAAATTAAGGCAAAAGCCTTGTGACGAATATATTAAGAAAACTTTTATAAGTTTTTTTTTTATGAGAAAGTAAATGTATCGCAATTTATTTATAAAACTTTGGATAAAAGACAATGTGGGCTAAACTACCATATTTTATGATTTCAGTCAGGCTTCTCATATATTATAATATGTATACTACTTATAAAATTAAACTTTTCTGAACTTCTTCGAATAAAAGCAATTTATACAAATTAAAAGCATAAACATTTTTTCCAATCAGTTTTAGGCGGGTGTTCTTCAGGTTAGTATTTGGTCCCTTGCTTTGAGTATTTTTATTAACTACTTACATACTCTCGAACATAAAGGAAATGTATTTATGTGTGCGGATGATATGTACTTATTCTTTTCATACAAACATAATAATGTTCATACAAACATGACTATGTGTATTTATTAATAATTATTTTGTTTGGTTTATAGTGATACATGTCAGATATAACAAATTTGAACAAATGAATTTTATAACACAATTAATCGTTGTAGGTCTCCATGCTTCACCTCTGAGAATGGTAATAGTGAAAAGAGCTGATTTCCAATTGGTGTACATTATGGTTGAGGAAAAAGAACAATATCGAATAATATTTTGGGTTAAGTTCGAAAATCTAAGCATTCCCATTATGAAATAGTTTTTATTATAGAACTTGAATTAAATATTTCTTTTTTAAATGGTCATTACAACTCTTTAGTCAGGATTGCGATATTCAACATTAAACAGTAAAAGATCTCTCATTTGTTTTTTATTTATGAATTTTTTAATTGATCATCTGTTCCGTAATCCAGTTGTAATTGTACGGTATACTGGTGAATATGTCAGGCAAAAAACTACCACATTCGCCTACTAATGCGGCTGCAATCCCCACTAATTGATTTTGATAAACAGCAGGTCCCCCATAATCTCCACGACAAATTCCATTTTTGCGAGGATGGCCTAAACAAATTACTTCATTATCTTTGCGCCCTAACGTTTTAGAACATTGTGCGACATCAATAACAGTAGCCTCGTTAATTTGAAGACTACGGTGCATTTCAGTTTCGTTCTCTTTAATACGACCCCAACCAGATATTTCTACTTCAGCATTGACGGGAGGAATTGTTTTCGCTAAACTAATAGGCTTTATGTTTTCGTTAAAAACAAGGGGCTTGGAGAGTCTTAATAGAGCAATACCAGTTGAGAGATCTTCGTAATTCGGATTAACTATAATTTCTTCCAAATTTATATGTACGCCTCCAGTGTAAAGATCAATAGTTCCTGCAGCAATCGTAAACATTTGAGGAGGCCATCTAAAATGTTAATTTGCTTAGTATGTTATGGTAAAGTAGTAAATTGTTGTTGAACTAACGGTCTATCACTACCAGCAGAACAAACACAATGTAATGATGTCAGTGCATAAAGTTCGCTCAAAATGACTGCACTACAAATAGGCAAACCCGCAATCGAAAGAGCAGCTTGATATGGAATTTGCCCCAACACGGCATCATCGCCTCCAACGATACGTACTTGTGGAGCGGATAAAGCACACACCACTGATGATATTATACATAAAATTAAAACAAAAGGTTTCATTATTCAATTGAAACTACTCACAATTTTAATGTAAATCTAGCTTTTATAATCGTGGATAATTGAAAAATAAACATTATTTATAAATTCACTTGTCTTATCTCAGGAAATTATAGATACTTCAACAGAAATAATACTGACATATTTTGATTATTTATGATTAGAAATTAATCAACGAATTTCAATGAATACGTGCTATAATATACATATAATAAATATTTTTTTCTGATTTATCATTAAAAATTGGTAATATATTACCCTACAACCATTTACCTCTGAATTCTTTTTTAAATTACCTCTAATTTTCATATTACATTTCTTTATAAACACTTCAATTATAAGCAAAAAACAGAAAACATGTAAACAAATGAATTTTCAAATTAGATAAAAATGCAATGATAGATTTTATATAAAAATTCTCTAAAGAAATGTTATTCAATAAGTATATTTCATTAAAGTATGATTAACATGCATTTTTGAGCTCTCCAGTAAGCGGGCTAGTAGCCTTAATATAGGCTTACGGCATTATCTTACATATGTATATCAGTCAGATTGCACTTTTGGTCGGGTATAAGTAGTGTAAATAGTAAGGAAATCGAATGTAGTGATATATGGAACTTTTAGCACCGCTTTTAAAGCCGTGACATTTGAATGTTTGACAGTTGCAGCGATTATACCATTGCTTTTTTCATCCCTATTTACATCAATTGTGATTACAAATAATATTGCAGCAACCGTTGAGATGAATATTCTACCTATAGTTTATTATTACTTTTTTTTAAAAAATCAATATTGCTATATATTACAAAACCTGAATATATGAATATACAATATTTAAGACCAGTATTGATTGATAAAAAAAAGATTGTGATTATTAAGAATCAGAAAAGTTAAGATTTCTTTCTAAAGTATTTTGATCTAATCATCTACTTTAAAAAAGGTATAATTATTAAATATTATAATTCTTTGAACTCTGATTTGATTTATACAATCACAAAAAAACTTTCTAACTCAGTATTAATGAACCGCATTAGAATCTTGCTAAGTTGTCAAAAAATAACAAATATAATAATATAAATGTAAAAAAATAATATAAATGTAAAGAAATTACATTGTTTACTTTATGTTTCAATACTATTTTTGGTACGAGGTGTACAAATAAAATTAAAAAATTATCAAGTCATTGATTAAAAATTTTTTTATACTTTTGCAGATAAAAATGAAAAAGGATCTTTCCAAAATGTCGTACCAGACAGCAATCAAAATTCTCCTTGTTATGTATATAAGTTTGAAGTGCGCTGCTCAAAGTCAAATGAATGTCCCGACAAGTGCAGAAGAATTAGAAGCGAAAATTCCGGAACCTCGAGCGTATATACCAGATACACAGTCTTTGGATTTTATTTATCATAATCACGAAGAATTAACCAAATTTTTACGGTAATTATTTCACTTAGTGAGAGATTGTTAAAAGGAAATAAGTTCATAATCATTTTCTTAGTTCTACAAGCGCCCGTTACCCAAAACTAACAGCATTATACTCAATTGGTAAATCCATACAAGGTAAAGATCTTTGGGTATTAGTTGTATCATCATCTCCTTATGAGCACATGATTGGTAAACCGGATGTTAAATATGTCGGAAATATACACGGAAATGAACCTGTCGGCCGTGAATTGCTTTTGCATTTAATACAGTACTTGGTGACAAGTTATGAAAGCGATCAATATGTAAAATGGCTGCTAGATAATACACGTATTCACATATTTCCTTCAATGAATCCAGATGGTTTTGCAGTCTCCAAAGAGGGTATGTGCGATGGAGGACAAGGAAGGTATACTTTAATTAAAGTAATGTTTTTTGACCTATAATATCCACAATAAATTTTATTTGTAATTTAAGGTACAACGCCCGCGGATTTGATTTAAATCGAAATTTTCCTGATTACTTTAAACAAAACAATAAAAGAGGACAGCCTGAAACGGATGCAGTTAAGGATTGGATTTCAAAAATTCAATTTGTCTTAAGTGGCAGTTTACATGGTGGTGCACTAGTTGCAAGTTATCCGTATGATAACACTCCTAATGCTAGTAAGTACCATTATAGTTCATCACAAATGTACCATTTGCATTAACAAACCAAATATTACGTTATCCTTCTTTAGTATTTACAATTTCTTGTATGATTGCATCTAAACTTATATTAATTTCATATAACATAAGTGTAAGCGTTACATAAAACTACATTATGACATTAAATGTATGTACGCTACTGGAAAGGTTGTCTTCTGTGTGGTGAACGCTCGAGTTGTACAGGTGACATAGATTTTATATCAGAAGCACTTCTAAAGACACAAAACACGGAATCTTCTTTATTTCGGTCCTTTTCCTCTAAATCTGCCTCTCGAACCCTTTCCGCCAGGAGTTGTTGCAGTTGCCTACCCTTGCAATATTTAACATAAGTCCTTTCGTCATCGTACTCTTCTAGCACCTCTTTAAGCTATTTAGCTTCTTTTTTCCGCGCTTTCTTTTCTATCTTTTGCGTTCACTCTATTTCTTTCTCACGTTACAAGTATCTAACGTTTTCTCTTTCGCGTTCTCTCCCCCTCTGCTCCTTTTCACGTACACGTTCGGGCTCTCGTTCCTTTTATGTTCATGTTCTCTGTATTTCCGCTTTCGTTCTTTAGATCGTGAGCGACTCCGTTTATGTCGTGAATCTTTAGGACCACCATCACGATTTTTCTTTTTTTCCACTGGTGAGGAAATATCGATCATTCGTTCCCTCTTGGTACCCGTCGCAATAGGAACACTCCCACCTATTTGTTCATCGGCATCCCAGTCTAGTTCGCTACCACTTTCGCCCTTCTTTTTCTTCTCTCTCTCCTCTTTTCTAAAGTTGACACCTTTCCCTCATCATTAGTAATTCCTTTACTAAACGACTCCAGTATTTCATCCAGTTTCTCCTCAAGTCTCTTTTCAAACTCTGACAAAAATTTTTTGTTTGCGACTCTAGAAGTTTCTCGTGCGGGTAGCTATTGGTTTTCTTCTTTCATTTCTTCCATTTTCTGATCACAAGTTTCCTGTGTTCTTTTTTATTATTTGTACAAAATATAAATATAAAAATTTGGTCCCAGCGTCTCTTAGACATTATTGGGACAAGTTGGCAAAATTTTACAATGTACTTAATAAATATACAATAAACATCATAAAATATCATTCAATTTTTTCTGTTTTTTTTTTTTAAATAAATTTTATAATGATAAGAAAAATGATAGCGCAAGAGAAAATATTAAAAGAAAAATATATCTACTTCTGCTTGCATTTTTTCCATTCACTGATTAGTATCTTTTCGAGACACAGCATGTAGCTTTTGCATTTGTTCGATAGTAGCGGCTAGCAAAAAATTCATGTCCATGACGCTGAGGGTTGCAGGGGCCTCTAACTCTCGGTCCTCCTCGTCTTCGAACTGGTAAGAGTCGATATCGATGTCCTGATGCTAAAGTTCCTCCCTTAACCGCCTCTGGAGTCCATTTTTCGTTCCCGTTGTTGGCAGCTCTAATTTACCCAACTCTCCTTTAAGCCGTTCCACTCTTAGTCAGGAGAATTTCATTTTTTTATTTATTTATTTTTACTACTGGATTTGGGAATGCCACTTCTAACACCAATTGTTACGTTTTTACCTTTTAAAAATGTTTGAGATATGAACTCGCAGATTGCAAATAAAAATCAAAATAAATTTGTGTTTAATTTTAATTAAATTCTTTATTATTCGCACAATTTTGTGTGCCACTGTT
>QOCX01001051.1:37762-51727 GCA_005959815.1 Sarcophaga bullata | reverse complement strand
AAATCCGTCTGAATTGCAGCTGGTTCAACAACCCACAAGCGGTTTTCCTCACAATCTCCCTCCACTCGCGCCCATATCAACGATTCACTCTGCGGTGGTAATTTGTGTCGTTCGGCAGCAACTCACCTTCTGGCGTGCACCTGGTGTTTGTCTCCCACGTCAAGAGGGATCTCTACATTTCGCCAACTCATTATCTGTTGCCCCATATTCAAATTGATGCCATGAGCTATCATAAAATCGGTACCAATGATTACATCGTCCACAATATCGGCAACAATAAAGACATGACTTACACAAATGTTGTCTATAGTCACCTTCGCCTCTGTTTTCCCGTGGACGGTGGCAGGCTCTCCGGTAGCTGTCCGTAGTCTTACATTACTCAGTAGCTCACACTTCCCCTTCACTACATCTGGTCTGATGATAGACTGCGTGGCACCGGTGTCTATAGTGAAGGTGTATTGTCTGCCATTTATATACCCGCAGGCCGTAAGGTTGTTGTTGTTTTGTTGCATAACTGATATGGAGATTGTGGGGCCCTTACTTGTGGGAGCCAGCACTTGCCCCTCAGTGCTAACTCGTTTTAGTTTAACGGAGACTCTTGTGTAAATGGTTGGTTGCTCGCTCGTTTACTATTCCTTACTGATGAGGCGGATTTTGATCTTTTGCGTGGCGCTTTGCAACTTCTCTGGAAATGACCGCCCTTTCCACAATTAAAACATTTAAGTTTCGCCTTCGGTCCATTTTCCTCCAAAACTTGACTCATAATTTCTTTAAACTTATTTAGAAGGCATTCCTCTTCCTCCACGACTTCCATCTTCCGTACTTTGTTTATATGTGTTCTAGAAATTATGCGAGCGGTCTCCTGGGCTAGTGCAAAGGCCACGGTCTCTGCAAAGGTTGTCTTATGCGTGGTACATACCGCTAGTTTACCGCATATCGATTTTAAAGTTGTCTATCAACGGGTATGCGAGCTGCACTAACCTCTCGATTTCCATTGCAAAGGCCTGAAGTGACTCATCGGCCTTTTGCGCTCAGCATCTTAACTCCATGCGGTGTAGTTCCCGTTTGTGCTCGTTGCCGAATTTACGCTGTAAAGCCAGCATTAAGTCGTCGTAGTTGTTTCTGCGGCTGGAGCTGAGTATGCGTTTAAGTTCTAAAGCCTTCTCCTCGTTGACCCATCCGTTTCTGCTGGCTACTTTTTCGAATTGAAATTTAAATACGGATAGGGACGAGCTACCATCAAAGTGAGGTGTTTTGATCCTGCCGATACCTTCTGATACGACTCGCACTGGTTCCAGTCGCTGGCTTTGGAGGTTGTTGATCTTCTCCTCCATCATAGCCAGTTTTCCACCAAAGGTCTTTTCTAAATCGATCACTTTCGTGTCGATGGTCTTTTCCAAATTAAACACCTTTTCCTCGATACTAGTAATTCTTTTGTTGACCGACTCATTGAGTTCCTCGAATTTCCTTTCAATTTTTGCCACCAATTTTGCTTGCATTTTCTTCATTCTCTGCTCAGAAGCTTCTTGCAGTTTTTGGTTTGCTACTTGTGCATCAGCAAATAACTTTTGGTTTTCGGCTCTAGAAGCTTCCTTTATTTCAGCAAGTAGTTTTTGGTTTTATTCCGCCATAGCGCCTAGCAACGAATTTATGTCCATTAGGCTGGGGGTTGCAGGGGCCTGTAACTCTCGTTCCTCCTCGTCTTCGAATTCGTAAGAATCGATATCGATGCCCTGATGCTGAAGTTCCTCCCTTAGCCGCCTTTGGAGTTCATTTTTCGTGCCCGTTGCTGGCAGCCCTAATTTACCCAACTCTCATTTAAGTTCCACTCTTAGTTCGGAGAGCCTCATTTTTGTTTTTCTGCTTTTATTTATTTATTTTTACTTTTAGATTTTTTAATCCCACTTCTGACACCAATTGTTACGTTTTTACCTTTTAAAAACGTTTAAAAAGGATTGCAAATAAAAATAAATTTGTGTTTAATTTTAATTAAATCCTTTATTAATCACACAACTTTTGTGTGCCACTGTTCACAACTTGTTTTAACAACAACAATTGCGTTATTTTGATTATGTTATTTGTTATTCCTTTTTGTTTATGCCCTTTGCGATAAACACTAACAATTATTACACAATTGTTCCATCGATCTTTATAACGGAGATCTTCAAACCACGATTGCTTTCTTCACACGCACAGTGTCTTCACACAAGACTGACTGAACTCTTACTCACACTTTGCATGCTTTGCCTTGCCTTTTATATAGCGACGTAAACAGTCTGATAAATGTTCTCATAGGCGAAGGTTCTAGTCTTCGCCTTCACGAGATTTCTATGAATGTAAACAACATGTTTACATTCATGTTAAATTTAGTCAACCTATAATTATTTTTTAGATTTTAACACTTTTATTCACTTTAGATTTTTTCTCTCTTTTTAATTACGCGAATTAAATTATGTGTGTATGTAAAAATTTGTCACTTACTATTTTTTAAATATTTTCTAAATTCTTCTGTGCATATGTATGTACGTATGTATAAAAAATGTACATCACTTACAGTTTTGTTGTTTTGTGTTTTGGGGATGAGTTTTCAGCTCTCCTTACCTCATTTTACTTGATTAAAAGAGGCTCGCTTTGGTTCATGAAAGACGAGAGAAGGGCCATGAAACAATTAGGGTGGGTAATTACATTTAAATCTCCTTTAAAGAAAGTGGTCTTTAGGAGATGTGGATTATAATTACTTGCGAGTAATAATCATCGGATTGTTTTGAAAGAGAAAGAAAGAAATAGGGGTTATTTCAATTTCTGGAAATATGAGGTTTTAAAAGTCAATTCTTACCTTTTTTCCAGAGATGGATTAAAACCTTTTCTCTTTTTTCACTTGAACACAATGTTTTATTATGTAGAGAAATTCGCAGTGTTATTAATAGCAAGTTCAAAGTTTATAATTCAGGTAAGTATTAAGTTAAGGTAAGATAAGGTAAGTATACAATTTTCACTTAAATAGAAATTTACAAGTTAAATTTTTTTGTTCAATTTTTGTTTCACATAAGATTTCTTTGCTTTTCACTCTAATATATGAATTCTTTATTATATTTTAAGAAAATTAGTATTTAAGTACGAAAATAGAGTACACGTTGTTGATGATGTCGAGGTAGGTTTTAGAGTGCAATATTAGATATGTAGTTGTTGATGATGCCGAAGTAAGTTGTAGAGTGAAGTTTGAAAGCGATTTTGTTTTCCACCAAACTTCTGTTCTCATTGAAATCCGTGATTTAAAATATTGCTGTATTGCCTTTGTTGATGGAAGTTTATGCAAATATATACTTGTAATAATTACTTCTACATCTATTGACATTGAACTTAGTGCTGTATTGATGGCATTTGATATAATGTAAGCATTACAACCAATTCCCAAAATATTTTGTTTCAGAAGATCTCGTAATTTTGTGTACATATTATCGACACCTTTACGGGTGCGTCTGCCAAAATTAATATTTGTGTTATCAGCCGAGAGCGCCAAAATTTTCGTAATCAAATTGTTGTCTGTTAGAACTCGAAATAAGTGATTAGACAAAATGTCTGATGTTTCCGTCGATTTATTCCAAATTTAAAATATTAATTTGCAGTATTCATTAAATACGCTGGTTTCGGTAGACTCATATTTTGGTCGCGCACAAGAAAATTTTTCGTCACAAAATTGTTTTAATAATTTAGTAGTGCACTCCATGTTGCAAAAACTTTGATTATGGATTATTGTGTGAAAAGCGAAAGTACACTCCATAACTGTCAATTTTTTCCATACATGCATAATTGACCATTACAACCCTTCAGTCAGAATTACGGCCTAGCTTCTCACTTCATTCATGTTGTGTCGACTCCGAACGACAGGTTTTTGAGAAACCTTTCATTGCAGTTTTATTTACTCTTAGAGTTTACACTAGAAATCTGCTGAGAGGAAGTCGCCGAAGAAATATTTTTTTCATATTTCGTTTTGATGTCTGACCTGGGATTTGAACCGTGTACTTACGTCTAATAAGCCAACACACTACCTACTAGACTACGGCGATTTCTGTTTTTCATTAGTTCCAAAAGTATTCTTTTTAAAAAATGTTGCAATTGAAAGGAAATTCTTTTTTAAATTTGCGTTTAAACGATTTTTTCTTTTTTTGTTATCGCTCATATTTGAATATAATAATCTTAGAATAATATTAGTAATTTATTATTTTTATTTTAAATAAATATTATAATCTGATATTATTTAAGTAAAATGATCATGAAACTGTAATATTAATATTTACATGCAACTTCACCTCCACTAGATAAATATAATATAATCAAATCAAATCTTGTTAACTTGAACAAAAAGTACGAACTTGTTGCTTTTTGCTAACCTCAAATTAATTGAACAGAAAGGGAATTCCCATAAAGCTTTGTCGTACATACTACGCATGCGTCAAGACTGTCAAGCATGCCATACATACTGCACATCAATGATCAGCCTAGGGATTACGTATACAAATATTGGAGAGATAGATATATTCATCTCTTTTCATAAATGTAATTTTGACGTTGTTAGAAAAAGAGGTCCGTAGTATCTATCTATCTTTCCATGTACATAATACGGCCTCTAAATTGTGGCGGAAACGGCAACCATATGCGCGCGTGAAATTCAAATTATTGTTCAAATAATTTTAAATATTTAATTAATAAAATTGAAATAAAATAATCTAAACAAATGTTTTAGAAATACAAATGAGTATAAAATTATACAAATGGGTATTTTCAGCGTACAGGATTTGAAAAGATTACGGTATGCGAAAAAAGAGTATAGTTGGTCACCTTAGATAATTGTAATTTGGATGGTCGATGTAATTTGGATGGTAATAACGGGTTAACTTACTTGTTATTAATGCCCCTTTATATAAATTGAGTACTTTTTATAATCAACTTTCTCAAAAGACTGAAGAGCCAGTTAACCACCCGTAACGTAACGTACCGTATAAAAGTTCTCTCTCGTTAGCAAAACGGAACGATCTGTATAAAACAGAACTCTCTCACGGTTTTACGTGACACTTGCACATGAGTGATGGAGCTATCATATGCAGAGTTGCATTGCGGCACAAATGCCCTGTTTGTTACATTAACGTTTATTTATATAAAATTTTTAAATTTCCATATGTATGTAATGCAATTTTTAATTTTTAATTAAAATAACAATAAAAAAAATTATTTTATAAGAGATAAATACTTTGTTACGTTTTTTTTTTGTGCTCACAAAACAATTTTAACAAATTAAATAAATAATATGTATGTATTCTGAATGACGCAGTGGTGAGAATTCTGCTTTATAGTACTTTCATATATATGATGATTTTGATATGATTTTTCCTTAATTATTATATTTGTTTATGTTCGGAGATTTCAAAATCTTATACCCGGTGATCAACTAGAAGAGAGCTAACAAAAAATAGAGGGCGCTATATTTAATTTAAGCTTTTATCTAATATTTTGATGTAACGTTATATAAACTCTGATGTTATTAACATTATTCTGTAATTTGTTTAATTTAGGCCTCTTCTTTGTACAAACTAAACTTAAATTTTTCTTTTTGAAAACATCCAAAGGCATGCACATAATTTGATAGAAATTGAAATATAAAAAATTGTGAAATATTTTTCTGAATTTAGTGTCAAAAATATAAACATAAATTAAAATTAAAAAAAAGTGAGTTGTGGTATTCTTTCCCAAGGATATAAAATCTGCAAACTAGTATGAAGTGAATTAAAACGTGTCTCAACGGTGAATAAAAGGAGAGTGTTTTTTTGTTTGTTTTTTTTTTTGAATTTGTGGGCGGATTGGAACTATTTTAATTTTGGATCCCTTTTACTTTTAGTGATCGCAAATTTTTAGCAACAATTTTCTTTTTGCTCTTTTCCACAAATACAGTCGGATGTTTAACATTTGGTCCTTCGAACCGAATTTTCGAAACCTTTTTTGTGTGACAGCTCTACTCCAACCAATTTTTAAGCAACCAAATTACAAGGTAAAGTTGTTTTTGTTTTACTTTTATATTTATCTATTTGGTGGTAAATTTTATATACTTGTAAAGTTTTGTTGTCTAATCTAACAGAACTGTACTTGTATATGAAATATATAACATTGCATATACATTCACAAAGTGTTGTGTTATAATTTCAGTACCACTGACACACTGTGAATTTATTGAATACAAGAAGGAAAGTATTCTTTGTATACTCACTGTTATACCAACTGTCTTGGCTTATAACAAATTCAAAAGTGGCTGAGATATCAAATTGTGGTGTGAACATTACGGTTGAGAATCAAGTTCAGCCACCCAATTTCATATCGGTTATAAGTCAATAGTGGGGATATAAATGGTGATGGTGCGTTTGCTAAATAGTACAGCACATTACTTTTTATAACAATTTTTGAAATCCACTGGGTACATTACTTATACATAAGTGTTATTTACTTATGATTAATAGATCCGGATTTGGAACAGATCTTTAAGTAAATAACAATTTTGAAATAAATTTGAGCGATAAAATTTATTTATGGGTTTCCGTTTAATTTTTTATTCACTTATTTACTAATTTGTTGTATTTATTTAAATTGTTTAAAGTTGATTATTATTTGTCACTTTAATTAAGGAAAAATTTGATATTTTTATTTCTTTATTTAATTGTAAATTTAAATTTATTGAAACTTAAATTAATATATAGTAATATAATATATTAATATATACATAATATATACTGTCGTATAGTATATATACTATGTAATCTGAAATACCAAGGGTACGTTGTGTTTTTATTATCTTTTTTTTTGATTTGTGGAAAAAATAATAAGTTTCTGGTTATTGCCATTGGGAATTCGTTCCTGTTGGCTCAGTTTCGCGAAATGCGTATTATTTTGAAATATTATGCCGTCTTATTGGACATATATTATTTTTTGTTAAGTTTGCGATAAGACCCTAATTTCGTTGTTGCGGTAGTATGTTTGTATTTACAGGGTGGCCTTTTGTTTATTTTTGTAATATTGTTCGTTTTTGGTCTGTGTGCACAATTGATAACGATCGGGCGCGTACGGTTTTCGAATCTTATTCGGATTTTAATTTTATTTATTTGATATTTTATCTTTTTTTTTGACGTTTACGGTGCGCTCGTAAATTCAGCAAATTTGTGCCCACTGCGGCAGTTATGCCAAGTTTGGTTGCTAATGCGTAATCAGCTGTTGCTGATTCTTTGCTACTGCACAATAACTTAAATAATTTGCTTTTTAGAACGTTCTGCAAAATTAAAAAAAAAAGTGTTCTCAAAAGATATAACAGCGTTTTCTATTAAAATTATGAATATTATTTTATATGTTGAAATGTGAAATCTTCCTCGGAACTGAAAAGAAAAAATAAGATAATAATTAAAATTTTCTATAACAATATCGGTTAAATTTTATTACTTTTCCATTTTGTTTATTAACTATTATTTCACGAAACTACAATGTTATCGAAAAATGGTTTACCGCAAATTATTGCAACTGAAATCAAACTGCTGCAATATTTGCAAAAATTTGCGACAGCATTACCAGTTCTCTGCAAAAAAAAAAACGTTCGACGCAAGTCAGTACTGCCAAGTATTGCATTTGTGAACATTTTATTTTTATTATGCTACAGCGTTGCACAACTACTGCATTTACGAACGTACCCTTAATTTCGTTGGAAGAATTAATCGTGGAATAGTGAGGAACAGAATCATAACCATTCTGTTAACTCTTCTTAGTTTTCTTTCTGTTTGTGTTGTTAGCCACCTTTAATATAGTCGAGATGCCGAAGTCGAGGAAATTGTTAACGCTTGAGAGGCTTACTCAAATATTCCTGGATTTTGAAAGCGAATTAATGCCACTGAGGGAGGTAATACGACCTTCTCCATTGAGATCCAAAGAGAGGAGTTCAAGTCGATGTGGGCAAAGGTTAGGGATTTCTATGAAGCCTTTGCCACAGGTGATTAAGAGGATTTAGACGGCGATCGGGAAACAGCGAGGGAGCTTTTTGGGCATTGTAGGTTAGGATACTTAAACGTTGCCTCACTAATAGGTGAGCTCTCCCAAACTTTGGTCAACCAAGCTGGGATGTCTTCGACCCACTGCCCAAATGGTCAAGGCAGCGAAAACCACATCCGGCATAATATGCAGCTGCCCCCTTGTACCATGGAGATGTGTCATGGGGATTATAAATCTTGGCCATCTTTCCGCGACATGTTCACTGCTGTTTATGTGAACGGAGCTCACAGTTCAAGCGGAGCTCACAATCTCGAAGCGTTCGAGATTGTGAAGAAAGCTTCCCTGACTGTTTGAGGATGAAAATAAAAGGATTTTAGTGAACTCTCGGTTGAAAGTTTTGTTCACACTTACTCCGGTCAAAGCTGAGGCAGCCCAGGATATCAAAAGGCTGCAGCGAGCCCAGAGAAATAACGGACCTCGTTCGTACTAATAATCCACCAATGGACCTAGTTCGTTTCATGGTCGTGATATAAAATTTCTCAGCAAAGCCGGAAACCGATATGTTCTCGTCATGATGGATTATTTCAATAAATGGCCGGAAGTGTATACCATACACAATCAAGAAGCGAACACAGTAGTAAATGTTTTTGTAAACAACTGGGTATGCCGCTGCGGGGTTCCGATAGAGCTACATTCCTATCAAGACAGAAATTTCGAGTCAGTGGGATTCAAGAAAATGTGTGAGGTATAAGAAGATTCGAACAACGTCGCTCTACCCATAGTCCGACGGAATGGTAGAACGGTTTAATCGAACGCTAGAAGAATACTTGTGAAAAGTAGTAAGCGAGGAGCGGAAGGATTGGGACGAACACATTCCGAGGTTTCTACTGGCATACCGGTCGGCGGTCCATGATTCAACATCTAGACCACCCGCCAAGGTTATTTTTGGGACTGAGATAAAACTGCCAAGTGACTTAGAGTTTGGTGTTAAGCCCGCCACAGAGAGGGATGCCACATACACTGGAAAACAGGAAAGTGCACACACGTATAAGAATGCTCAGCGATAGAAAGAAAGCCAGGTATGATCGTGCAGCAAATACGAAGGGCTTCCATGAGGGACAACTGGTTCTACTTTACAGCCCAGCTGGGATGGACCTTATAAAATAATTAAAAGGTTAAAGGATGTCGTGTACAGGATACAGAAAGCTAACAGCCACCGAGCAAAAATGAAGTTCGTCCACACAGAGCGAATTGCGAGATATGGGAAAAGAGATAATGAGCCTATTCGGGACGAACAGGCCTAAGTGGGCGGCAGTGTTACGAAAGTGGAAATGTTGTAACATTGTTTAACATTTTACAACAACAAAAGAACGGACTTGTTTACTTACTTAACAAATAAACAAAAATAAAACAACATCAGTATCACGAGAAAAAAGGAATAAATAAGAAAACAACAAACAACAACAACTCTGAAGGGACGAACAAACAACAAAGAAGAAAGCATTTATGAATGTAAACAACATGTGTACGTTCATAGAATTTTAGTCAAGGCGAAGACCAGAACCTTCGCCTACGAGAACATTCATCGGACTGTTTACGTCGCTATATAAAAGGCAAGGCAAAGCATGCAAAGTCAGAGTAAAGTTCAATCAGTCTTATGTGAAGACGCTGTGCGTGTGAAGTAAGCAGTCGTGGTTTGTCCGTTACAAAGATCTATAGAACAATTGTGTAATAATTGTTATTCTTTATCGCAAAGGGCATAAACAAAAGGAATAACAAATAAAGCAATTGTTGCTGTTAAAACAACATTGGCACACAAAATTGTTTGATTAATAAAGGACTTAATTAAAATTAAACACAAATTTATTTTTATTTTTATTTGCAAAAGTTTTTAAAAAGTAAAAACGTAACAATATAATAATAACATAAAATTTAACAATCAATTAAGGCTCAATTGTTACTTTTTGAATTTTGCTTTATCTTAACGACTCTCACTGTTCTGAACAGCTGACTTTATGAAAATTTTTGTATACCAATTTCTTTGCATTGTGTTGTGTTCGAGTGTGTATTGCTTTGTGTTCTGTTTCTTTTTTTGTTTAAATTTTTCGTTGACATATTTTCCATTTTTAACGTTTCTACGGATACACAAACGGTCTTAANNNTTCACGTTTCTTACGCTTGAGTAACTAGCCCTTGACCTTGCAAAACAAAACAATAGGATCGTTACCATTCAAAAGTAATTAAGAATGTGAATCCCAATTTTGCATTTTATCTAGCAACCAGAAGGATTGCCAGATGTATCAATTAATAATAAATATATTCAATTAAAGAAAATAGAAAGTATTACTTTGAGTGACTCAGGCTTCTATTATCTGTAGTCTCAAGCAATAATAGCCTTAATCAAAAATGCTATCTGCGAGAAAACTGTTTAAATAAATTTAATGGGTCTCCATTACGTTTTAGGTCAAAATGTTTTTTAAAAATATTGTTAGAGAAGTAACAGATTTCACGTAAATAGATATTTCACAAATTGATTTAAGTTTTCTTAAGACCATTATTATAACTTCCTTTTAACTAACGGCAGAATTTAAACAGGCAGATCATTTGTTTTTCATTATTATAAGTGGACAATGAAGTAGAAGCGAGCGTAAAGCTAAAGGAAAGATCGTCCTATCCGTAACTTTAAAGTTAATTTTAATATTTGAATTCCCATTTTATATTTTTTTTTAAAAATGCACATTTCAAAACATTAAGTCAGGTCTATGATTCCTCAATAATCATTTCTTAATTTTGTTCGAGATAGATGAGCAATTTTATAAATGATTCATTAACGTAGGAATTTTGTTCTTCTTATCTAGGTTCAAATGTAATATAGTTTAGGATTTTAATATTAGAATTTTACAAAGGTCCACACTGGTAATATTTATCAGTCAGAGGAAATGGCATTTTTACAAGCGACGCAATGCTTATTGCTTTTAATGATTATCTTGATTTACTCTAACAGCTAGGATGCGATAAAGTAAAGCCCTATTGAAATTAGTTTCAATTTCTGTCCTTGTCTATGAATGCCGAGGATTTCCCATTTATTATCCAAACTTATTGCAGGGAAATTTAATCTTAGTTAAAGCAGGAGGGTACGTGCAAAATTGCTATACTCTGTTCAACACTTATGGATAAGAAGAGGACCGACTCACTTCTATCCTTAAATCGTATGCACATTCATTGCATAACAGTAATTCTTATGGGCCACTGCCCTTTTTAGGCATGCCTAAAGGCTCGACATTCCAGGTGGACGGTGGAGGAGGACAAAGTCAAAGACAGTTTCACCCCATGTGTCAGTGACCTGCTCTTATTTTAAGCAGACAACGGTTCTTCAATTCTCGTTTTCAGACGTCGTTGATCTAGCTCTCTAATGCATAGATTGCTACTATAATATTTATTTGGGCTGGGTTGGTTTTCTCTAGGGAATATTTTATCCCTGAATAAAATTGATTGTGGAAATACAATGGGTTTAAATTAGAGATGCGAAACAGGATTGATTTTTAAAAATTTGAGATCGAAAAATCCCGAAATATCCCGCGAAAAATCCCGAAATATCCCGGGTTTCGGAGTTTTTTCTTAATAAATAAAATCTAAATACAATTGTTTTATTAAAAAGTTCATTAATTTTAGATCTTTACACAATACACATGTTATAAAACAATAAACAATAAGAATTCATCTGTGTCTACGTACATACATACAAAACACATTAGTGTATATATTAATTATATTCCTTGTTTTGAATAATTTTTCAAAATGATCAAAGCCTCTAATATTTCTTCGAAGAGCCTTAATTTTGTTGCGAACATACGGTTGATTGTCTAAATCATCAGCTGTATTAACAGATTTTATTGGACTTCGTGGGCAACGTTTAACTTTTTAAGAATGGAAGTTTTGTTCTTATTCAATTCGATGGCGAGTGATATAGAATATTTACTTAATTATTGCATGATACGCTTGGAAAACTACATGAGTTTTATTTAAGGTAAAATTAATTAAAAAAAAAAACAATGCCGTAAACTCAAATTTTTTCTTCTTACTTTATAAAGTATATATGCATTAATTTACAATCCCGAAAATTCCGGGACAAATTTTAAAAAATCCCGGGATTCGGGATTTCCCGACTGGCATCTTTAATCTAAAGTGATCCCTACCTACCTACCCTAACAAGAACCAATTAGACCATCAATTCCGGTGTCGTGAATAGATTTGAAATTAACCATAGCGTCAATGCAATTAATTTCGATTAGTCTCGAATAAAAGAAGTACACTCAACGAACGTAGTGTTGTCATTGTGTCAGTAAATTCTATTTAAAACTAAAATAAATTAAATTTAAAAATTATAGTGTAACGCATAAAATTTAAATTATTTTAAAATTAAATTTTTTAATAATGTCTTTTGCTCTTTTAAACCCTTTTAAGTAAAGACAGAGTTTGTGGATAGGGGAAATAGAATATTTTATTATCGACTAACTAAACTTAAAGTTTTGCTTAATATAAATGAGAATGAATATACAAACAAATATAATAATAAGGTCCTTTCACATCTGTATCTGCCGAAATTTTTGCAAAAAAGCAATAAGTTGTAATTTTATATTCATAATTTGTGCTTAGTTCGAAGAAACGAATATCGAATCTAAATTTAACAGCAGGAAAAATAAAAAACTGAATTAAAAAATTTTATTTTTTCCCTCTTTGGTGATTTTTTTCAAAAGTTGTTTACAAGATTTTTTATTTCTTGGCAACATTGTTCGCAAGGCTAAATTAATTAAATTTTAAATTTTTCCCTCACTAGAGTACATGACATTGGTTTATGTGTGTACCAAGTAGGAAAGTATTGGTTAGTAGTCTTGTAGTGCTGCCAGGAGGAAAAAGTTTTTGTAATTAACATTTGTAAAGAAATCTCTAAATAAGAAAAATTATCAAAATCCACTGTTTTTTAATTCATCATTTTCACAAATACACTTTTTGACAAGAAAAAAGGAAATAAAACAAAAAAGCTACACATTTTTACATTGAAGAAAAAATAACCAATTTTGTCTAGAAATAACCAAACTTGGCAACACTGCTTATATATGAAGATGCATGTCCATACTATTTGATAGCTGTTGCAAAGCAGCGTTGCCAGTAATTTTTTTACTTTTTATTTTTGTAGGAAAGAACTTGCTTTCTTAAGTACAAAAGTTTTGAAAGAGAACATCGAATTCCGGTCCCTCTGTTACTTCCTCTGTTGGAATTTCTTTTGCTACCTTTGCACGTGACTAATATGATGCATACTCAATTTTTTATTTAAAGATGAGAATATTTAATGTTATTATTATTGAATTTATTAGAAATACAAATTTAGTGAAAATCTTTTTGCATTTCAAGAAGAAAAGGAAAAACTTGCTTGCAAGAGATGGCTCTACTCAATAAGTGGGGATAAAAGTTTTAAAATCTATAAATATTACACAAATATGCCGTTTGGGAAGCTCCGCTTTAAAGACTATGTGCTACTGTTGGTAGATAAATACAACAAGTGTTCTTATGATGCGTTATTTTACGTTACTACACGTTCTCGTTTGCTTTAATAATTTAAGATTATATGAGTTCTTTTTAAAAGCTGTATAGTGTACTTATTAAAGCCTTGACGTATTCAGGAAAAACGGAGTCTACAATTTATGCACAAATTGAATATTTTTGCAATGTTTAAACGGTACGACCATTCAATGAAATAAATAAATATTTAAATATAAAATATTTTAATATTATTATTTTTATTTATAGTTCCCTTTTTGAACACAGGGAGCATTGGATTGTTAGTTTAAGTATTTCAATATACTACATTTATTATAATTAAGATAATATGTTTAAAGATTTTATATAATAAATTACATACTTATAAAGAGTGCAAAATTGTCTATTTAT
>QOCX01001051.1:18606-37745 GCA_005959815.1 Sarcophaga bullata | reverse complement strand
CCAGTTTTGTTCTCTTTGTATCATTGCCGTTTCAGTGTTGTGTTTTTGTTGATTAGTTTCTTTGTTGCTTTAAAGCTCTCACTATCTAAACCTGGGATTACCATTTGATAGCACAATTGTGCAGTGAGAATTCATACACATTGTTTATGGTCTTTTATTTAGTCGCCGATCAGAGTGCCGCGTTGCACATATCAGCGGATGCTAAGACATTTTTTCAGGTTTACACTCAAATACATCTTTGACTCAAAAATTAGGGAATGTTTTTGAATATTTAGTAGGAGCTACTTTCGGTTCATAAATTTCCTCACATACTAATAATAAACCTTTTCATTTTTCCAAAAAATTGCTTTATGTCTACAAAAAATTTTTTCCCTTTTTTTTATCATTTAAATGTCTTAAAATGTCCTTTAAGAACATATAAGACATTGAATTTTAATAAGAGCATTTTTAAAATATTTTATACTTAAGGTAAAATATTTTTCGACTGCAAATCCAAAAAAAAAAAATGTAGCATCCGCCAACATGTGCACCAGCCGCAGTCTGATCGACGACTAAATAAAAGAGCATAAACAATGTGTATGAATTCTCTCTGCACAATTGTGCTCAGCGTTCAGTAACTTTTTTCGAAAAACTTTTTATTCTGGGGAAAAACCTGGTTTTTACAAGAAAAAACTTTTTTTCTACAAAAGTACCCAAAATTTCTAAAGGAAACACCGGAGGCCGGTGCCCTCCTGTTGGTGTTTCTTATTACTTTTGCCCGGGACTAATAAAATACACAAACATTTTATTTAAAATGTAAATATTTTGTGTTATTATAATATTGAATTTATAAAAAAATTTAAAATTGAATTTTGTCGAAAAAACTTGTTTTGTTAGGAAACAACTTTAATGAAAACTTTTTCATATCTTCCAAAACTTGGAAAAAAGAGAAAACTTGGCAAATGGCAACGCTGATTGTGCTATGAAATGGTAATCCCTGATCTAAACTTAAATAAGTCTATACACACTCTTATGAGCGTTTATGCTTACAAGTTTAATTATAGAGCTATCCCTCGTACATAATTTCATAACATTTCTTTTTTAAATGCTTCGTTGTTTGTTCGCAAATGTAGTTTTTAAGTTTGCTTCTTACAAAGAAAAAACAATCACTATCATAAAAGAGGAAACTTATTGTGAATGGTATTTCATTTCCTCTGTATCTTTATTTTTGCGTCTCTCTCACACACAGTACGAAATTATCATATGAGTGTGCTCACGTACTGAAGAAATTTGGTGTTGTGTACTTGATAATGCTTTTTTCCTTAACATACAAATAAAAGTCCATTTTTACACTAACCAAACGTACTACGGACTATATTAATTATTTCTAGTTCTAAAATAACTCTTTAACTTTATTAAAATCATCATTTTGTATTTATATAGTATTCCTTTGTTACATAAAAAATATTCAGGAATATATATCTGTATTTTTTAATACATTTTTTAATTCATTTTTTAATTTTCATTTCACAATATTATAATAATTACTATGCTTAATCTATATTATTGATTTTCTCCTTATAGATTTATATTTTCTTAAATATAATGTATGTATAATTTTTTTATTAATTTATTTTTGTTTTTATTTTTGGTATCAACATTTATATAAAAAATTAAACATCTTTTTATAATTTATGTAATAAATGTATAGACTTTTTATTAACACGAAATGTTTTTTCGATTTATTAAAATTCGCTAAAAGTATTGTAGGTTTTTTATTTCATTAATTTCGATTTTATTCTAATATATAATTTAGCAATAGTTATATAAAAACGCTAAAAGAATGTAAAATTGAATTATAGAAAATGTATAATTGAAATACATAAGCTAAATATTCTAAATTCATTTTTTTTCAACATAGCATAAGTAAAAAAAAAAAAATTGATAAATTTACACACTGAAAGTATGAAACACACTATAGAAATATACCTGAACAAATCACTCTATTTACACTGACTAAGGCAATTGTACATACTATTGAAAGTAGTAGTAAATTGTAGAAAAAAGTCCACTCGATTTGATTTAACTAAATTTTTTTTTTAAGAAAAGATCAAATGGTAAACCAATACAACCGTTGTTACAGAACTGTAAAATATGGGGAGAGAAAATAGACACCTTTTCTATAAAAATTCTTTAAAAAGTTTTTGCAACCAAAAACGGCACACCCGTAATTAAAAACAAGTTTCGAACATAAATGAAACTTTTTTAAAAAAATTTTATGTATCATATTATATGCAAATGCAATTTCAAAAGGATTTAGTATGTTAAATCTGGTAAGTAAGGTTTGAAATATTGTGAAAATAGGCTCTGCTTGTTTGGGACAGTGTGTAGGAGGATACATATAGGAGGAAAATACAATGATAGCTCTTCGAATCTTCTCATTTTATTTTTTTTAATTGTATATCAGTAAATAATAAAAAAGATTTCTAATTTAACATATTTTCTAAAATTTAAAGAAAGGAAAATAAAACCTTAAGTTTTTATGACAAATATAATAATTGTATTCAATGGAATGATTAATAAAAGTACAAAAAAATAACATAAAAACTCTCAACGGATAGGTAGCCCAAAGTGGTATACATTTTCGTAGTTAATGTTCAGTTTTTTGCCTAACATTAATTTGAGTAGTGATATCCTTATAGAAAGAAATCCGTAGCTGGAAATCAGAAATTTTAATTACTGATAACTAATTTAAAAAAAAATTAGTGAAATAAAATAGCGAAAAAAATTAAATGTTTGTGTTTCTGACGGAATAGTGTAACTAAAGTGCTTTTCATAATTATAACACCACCCTAATTTCTTGAATATCTAAAAAAGTACATTTATAATAACAACAACACAACATTTCATTATGTTTAGTGTTAATGTAGAAGAAAAAATAACAATAAATTTTTCAAATTGTAGTGTAATTTTTACTTCAGTATAAAAATTAAGGTTTTTGGCCTTTGCATAATTATAACACCAGTCTCAGTTTTGTTAAATAAGAAGCTTTATTTACCAAAAATGTTAGTAATCCCCTTTTAGAGCGTATTAAATTAAATATTCGATCTTTTATACTCTTATAAAGATTATTTAATATTTCTCTGTCTATTTTCCCCCACTTTTCGCTTATTTTTAATTTCAAATCTTCAACACTGGTAAATTGTCTGTTATTTGAATAACTTTATAGTGGCTGGCCACTATAAAACCCTATTGAGGTTACAAAACTATTCAATACTCTGTCTGCTGACATTAATTCTGGCATTGTCCTGTTGGAAAACACATTTTTTTCCATTATTGTCTCTCAAGAAGGGGAGTAAATTACAGCTAATAACAGTAATATATGCTGTACTTTTCATTCGAGTAGATAGAAACTGAAGTTCGAGCAACCACTTGAAGAAATAGCCCCCCAAACCATGGGACTGCCTCCCCCAAAAATTTCTTTTATTAAAAACTTTGGTTCCTTTCTAAGGTCACGTCAGCAGTAACGACAGCCATCTGGTCCATCTCAGTTCCACCTTTTTTCATCAGAGAATATGACTTGAAGACAAAAAATTTTATATTCATTGTTTGTTATTATTGAAAAACTTTTCTTACATTCTCCCAATTCCTATCGATATTGAGTTTTGCAAATTCGAAACTTTCTTTTTTGTGCCTAAGAAGGAAATGTGTGTTTCAATTTTGTCCTTTCGATGTTAGGATTGTGTTTAACTGCCAGCCAGATGGTTGAAACGCTGACAGCCTGGTCAAGAACTTAAGAAATTTCACAGCAACTTTTGGGTTTAGTGGAAATTGCCCTTACGATTTATCGTTTACTGCGCGCCTAAAGCTTTCTTGGGCGACGCGTATGTTTTGCCTTACCATATCCGTCTTGGTTTTTCAGAAAATTTAAGTGAACCTTGCGAGATCTTCCAATTTTTCTTGGAACATCACTCAACATTTTCTTGCGCGGCATGTATAATTAAATATTATCTTTATTATTAGCAAGAACAAAATAATAAAAAAATTTACTTTTCTTCTTCACCCGCTTTTCAGAACTGATGGTGCTATAATTATGCAAACGCGAAAAACCTTAATTTTTATACTGAAGTAAAAATTACACTAACAATTTGAAAAATTTATTGTTATTTTTCTTCTATATTACGAAATGTTGTGTTGCTGTTATTATAAATGTACTTTTTTAGAAATTCAAAAAATTAGGGCCGTGCTATAAATATGAAATGCACTTTATATTAAATATTGTTACGAAAATGGAAATGGTGTAACGTCGTTTAATTTTAAAATATTAAACAAAAGCTACGAAAACAAAACAACGGACTTGTTTAATAATTAAACAAAAATAAAACAACAACATCAATACTAGGAAAAAGGAATAAACTAGTTAACAACAAAAACTCTGAAGGGACGAACGTAAACAAGAGACAAAAACAACAAAGAAGAAAGTATGTATGAGTGTAAACGACATGCTTACATTCATAGAATTCTCGTGAAGGTGAAGACCAGAACCTTCGCCTACGAGAACATTCATCAGGCTGTTTACGTGGCTATACAAAACGCAAGGCAGAGCATGCAGAGTCGGAGTAGAAGTACAGTTCTAAAATTTAAATACAATATTGGCCACATAAAATTGTTGTAAAAATAATTATATAAATAAGTATAGAATAAAATACTTAAAATAATAATTATTGTAATAAAAATTGATATAATTGTGTCACCTAGGGAAGTTGGAGTTTTTTACTTACAGTTTTTATCTCATTTTTCTTTAGAAATTTTATTCAACCCACTGTTAAAAATTCTTAATAACAATCACATTAAATTTATCCTTCTACATAAGCCCGGTTACTGGGTATTTGGATTGGAAGAAGAAATAATAATACTTCCTACTCTCCTTAATACGGTGTTCAAATATGCACCTTTATCGCGTAAATCGCAATAAACGCTATTATTGAGCTCAATACTGCATATAAGGTTTCAGTTAATTATTGCGCAATAAATACCCAAATTGCTGTAATACTGAGTAGAACTTAAAATGCAGCACTGTCGTAAGTGCGTTTAGTGAGCATGTTACAATTAACCCAACACTTTCTATTGATATTTGACAACTCAAATGTTAGCAACGACAAACAAAAAATGGCAAATCAATAATCTTCATTAGCCAAAAAAATTTGAAAACACATACCTATATGTATGTATGTCGTAATAAATGAATACTACAAATATAAATTTTTGAATTATTTCAAAATATACATATATACAGAAATAATGAAATGAAATTATTAATATATTGAATCTTGAAATTTGAAGCAACTGAAATGTAAAATAAAATTTAAACGTTTTCAACAACAATATGCTTTAACTGGTGGACGAGAACACAATACAATTTATAAAAATGTGTATAAAACTTTCTTCATTAATGAGGCAAGAATAGGAACCATAGAAAATTTTGACTTTTTTATGGATAACGAAAGTCTATTTTAAATGCTCATTCTAATCTGTTATAATTTTTCTCTAATTATTTATTCGAAACTAATTTTATTAACCAAAATAAAAATGTTGTTGAAACAACCAGATATTTGTTTACCAGTTGTCAAATGAATATTGAATATATTGTGCCTGAACACTTAAAATACTGTACTCAATTAACATCATGTTTGAGAAAATGTTTGCCACAGGACCAAAAAAAAAAAACCAAGTGTTTATTAGTTTTTGATTTGGGGTCAGGTGGGTAGACCCCATTCAATCATCATGCTTGACCATATGTAAAGATTGGTTTTAACTTTTCGACTATTCTTACTGAATTCTATATATATTTTATCATTCCTTTGCTTTGGACGGAATCAACGAACCACTCATTCGATTGTTGGTACTTTGTCTCACTGATACATAGGGTGTTATAACTGAAACAATAAATAAAAGTAAGTATCCTGGCCTGCCATTTGTTAGAATACCGAACCGACATGATCAAGAATGCCCGCTGTATAAGAATAAACTGAAAATGAAGCATTCGACTTGCTACCTTCAAAATGTTTCCATATCTAATTAACATTATCTAATATAACATTACAGAATGTCTTTTGGTATGTGACCTAAATTTGTTCAAAGAGATTGTATGTATCTACTACAAAAAGAAAAATTGTTGAATTTAATACAACGTAGTACTAATTACGGGTCAAAAATTGGCGTCAAAGTTAGTTCAAAGGCTGTATCTGCATATATCTGTAATGTATTTCTTACATAAAGGAGTCCTACGAATCTATTTAATTTGCCTCGAAATACTATTGCACATTTAAATATTGTTATCAACAAGTCATAGAAAAATATGTACTGTAGTTTTATTTTTGAGAGATATAGTAGAGTCTAGAAAAATAATTGTGTTCAGAAAGACTGCTCAAAAATTTAATCGCCTACTTTAAGTTGCGGTAGAGAGTGGTGGTCTATTTTTATATTTGGAAGAAATATTTTCTAACCTGAGCGATCGAAAAAATTCAAAAATAACCTCAAATCAGACAATTACTTGAAGATGAAAATTTTGAGATTTTGAAAAATCTGCGTGGAAGCCGAAGATAACTTTAAATTTTCTCCAAAATTACCGATGACGTGTTTATAAAATTATTGGAGACTGTTACCTATTAGAATAGGATTTCCAAAATAATGGGAGCCTGCAACACATTTGACAAAATTTTACCGCTATAGAAAAACGATATCAATTCAAGTGGAGTCCTCGATTATCTCTGTGCATTATAACGATATATTCCTGGATTAATATTGCAATAAAACGTAATAATTTCATTTTCTTGATAAAAATTCAGATTTTTTAAAATATAATCAAATTAAGTTATAAATAAATAAATTTATAAATAAATTTAATAAAATTAAAATTAAATTAAAAATATTAAAATTTGGATAAATCTCAACTACCCATTAGTTTTGAGTTTCTCAAGATTTAGTGCCAAGAATTGAATATTGATGCCGAACCAGGTAAATATTAATCAAAAACTAAATTAAGCACTTTTGGTATTTACAAATACCTGAATATATAAACTGATGCTAATATTAAATTCGAGCATGTGGTAAGTGCAAGCACGAAAAGCATTGGAGGAAAATAAATACTGTGCTTAACTATTTAACAAAGTTTCTTAAACATTCCATGAAACTGAACTTATCTGATAACACTATGAATTTATTTTTATGATTGGTACATAGTGGGCCAAAGGCTTGTTGTAAATAAAGGGAATCCTTGAGAATAAATAACCAAGCAGCTAGACATACAATTTTGTGAATTTCTGATCTCGAAATTCCACGTTGCAGTAAAATTAAATACAAACCAAGTCGAAATTCTCTAAAATACATGATAGAAACTCATACCTGAGGCTGGAATATAAAGTTTTACCATATAATTCACATCAAAAAAAATAAATGGAATGTTATGAGCGAACTGCCTCAGCTTCGCATATGGAAACAACTTCAAAGAAGTCAAAAATATCATACCATTCAATACAAGAAGAGAGTGTCAAGAGGAACAAAAAGAAACAACAAGATTAGATCCGAATATAAATTCTTCTATTAATCAAAACACTAATTTCTTTTAAGGACGGAAATCGCATGACGCGACGAACTCACACATTACCAAAAACAGCAATTATTTGATGATTCTGAGCAGTGTTTGAAACTGTTCCACCGTAAAAAGCCCGAATTTATTTGTTGATATGCGATAATGTTTTATAGCTCTATCCATTACACTACGATAAAAACGGTTGTTATCTGAGCGGACTGCATGTAGTGAACCGACGCAACGGTAGCTAAGCTTAGTTATGCATTCGGTATTTTTTATACACGGATAATAGTCATTAACTATATTGAATATGGAAAAACTATAAACAGCGTGTATTAACTATTACATAACGTATTTATTTTTTGTGTTATCCTACTATCTTTGCAGCCTAATTGTTATTTATACCTATCTAAATATGAATATTAAAAATAAATCTTTTTTTTTTCTCAATTAGTAGTTGAATAAAACATAAATTAGGTTTTTTACAAACATTTTAAAATTTCATTATCAATATATTATTTCAATGTGTTCGTGAGCTGCAGTTTAAAAAGGCAACGTCAACATTGACAAAACTGTTGTAGTGATATTATGTTTTGCCATGTTTGGCAGAGAAAACATGTTTCTTTCCAGTTCATTCTCTTAAAAATTTGCTTTGGTTAGAAACAGTCGACTTGTCGAGAATAAAAGTCTCTTAAATTAAAAAAAAAATACTATTTTTCTCATACATGCATGAGCTTATGACAGCATATATTTTTACAAATACATTAATATATAAAAATTTAGTTTTCGTATTATTTTCTGACAACAGGTTTAGAGTCATTTTCTGTTTGTTTGTTAGTTTATATTTCCTCACTCATTATTATTATTGTTATTTTTGTTTATAAACATAAAATTTAATTAATATTTAATAAAATAAGATTTTAATAGAAATTAAAACTTAAAGTACTTGCACATTTCTTCACGTCGCATGATGATGATGATGTTGTTCGTTTGGTGGATGTTGTGTGACATTCGATGAATTTGTGTTGGTATGATTTGTTGAATTGTTTGTTGCTTGCTGTTGCTGGCTTGTTGTTGCTGCTGTATTTAAGATGTTATATGTTCGGGAATCACTGTGTATGCGTAGAGCTTGTTCAAGTCGATGCTCTTGCAGACGTATAACTTCGCTAATGTCTTGTGAATTTTGCTGATTCAAATGGAGTTTGTGCTGCATATTCTCTTCTGTTGTTTTGGTCTGTTGTTGTTGGTGTTGTTCGATTTTATCAGTATTGTTGTTGTTATTATTACTACTGCTTATTTCATTAGTCTGTTGTTGGACAACGGAGGCTGCCAATCGAAATGCGGCTTCCGTATGGGATAGAAGTATAGCTTCGGCTTGATGCTGCATATGTAGAGCTATTTCAGGTGAATGTGATGGCGGTGGATGTGGTTGCGGTTGTGGTAGACTATGAGGAGATACGGCATGATTGTTTGGCTGATGTAAATGCTGCAATGATGTATCACTAGTGGCAGTTGGATTTTGGTGTGGATGTTGTATTTGTTGTAAATGTTGCGTTTGCTGTTGACTGTGATGATGACTACTCTGACTGTTTGAAGTCGTAGTCCGTTGACTTATGTTTGTGTTAGTGTTGATAGCGTGTGCATAGGTGGTTGGACCTGACGTTTGATGTTGGAGTTGTTGCTGATGCTGGTGCTGTTGGTGATGATGGTTAGCATCTGCATTTGATGTTTCCATTACAGAACTGTGCAGCATTCTATCACGCATCGCGTTCATAACAACTGCGGATGCATCTGTGGCTAATACCTGATGTACGGGTGAGATGACTTTTCCATTTAAATGGTTTTGCGAAACGCTGGTCTGAGATTGACTGTGAGATTGTGCTTGCGATAAACTTGAATCCATGCTTGTTGTTGTACCAGAATTTGTTGCATCCGACGTTGTTGAACTAGAGGCAGATGTATGATTTAATCTAATTGCTGCAGCCAAATTAACAACAGCTGCTTGAACAACAGCATTACCGGCTGAGGCATGTGTGGCATCAACGCCAAATCTTTGAGGAGATGTAACACCTTTGCTTCCTGCATTATTTGTACTAGCAGCAACGGCGACCGCAGCAGCTGATGCGGCAGCCATTAAGTTCATATGATTTTGCAAACCGGCATCGACGCATTCTGGCATTCCTCCGTAATGTCCATGACCAGCTATGTTGTGTGGGTGGTTCTGATGTGTATTATGTGGATGCGGTTGTGAGGTGTTCGCATTACTTCCACCCGTTCGTAAAATATCATTCAATTTGTTACTCAAACTTAAATTGCTATTACTGTTGTTGCAGTTATTATTAATATGATTATTGTTATTATTAGTGTTGTTATTGTTATTAGTACTACTATTGTTGTTAATGTTGTTGCTTAACAAATTAATGCCACTTCCAGGGTCCGAGGTAGCTGATGAGGATAATCGACCCGTGGAAGAGCACTCGGAATTGGCCGATGGAGAGGGACACAGTGAATTTGAACCGCCTTCTGCACCATCACCTCCAGCGCCACTTCCTTCACCTAACAATGGCAGTACACCAGCGCCGCTAGAACTTGATGATGCTGCCAAAGTGGATGCTAAAATATTATCTCGATCTCGTCTTTCTGCTGCAGCCCTCGATAATACATATTGGGCAGCAAATTGATGTTTTGGATCCATACGCATATGTTCCATATGAGTTAGAAGACCTTTTTAAATTAAAAGTTATAAAATTAAACGTTAAAAATGTTACAAACTCAAAACTTTATTTCATATATCATTCACAATCTAATGCATAATTTTAATCTAATTTAATGTTACAAAGATTTCAGGTGAACTTCGCACTCTTACATATTCATTGTCTATGTCTTTTAATATTAGACTACTTTGCCAGAAACTCAAACACATGTGCCACTTCCAAGATACGACTGTTAAGCTCATTTGTTCATATTTACGGAACAGAAATCAATTTGTGTATTGTGATGGGAACAAATCGAATTGTATGGTTCAATACTTGGTCCATTACTATATTCGATTTACTCTAATGATCTGCCATCGAAGTTGAAATATTGCAATGTACAAAAGTATGTAGATGACGTTCAACTATACATTAGTTGCCTGCCTTCTGATATTATAGATTGTGTTGTGAAATTGAATTGTGATTTATATATTGTGTTAAAATGGGCATTGACGAACGGTCTTTGCTTCAATGCAAAAAGAATCGAAGGCATTGATAATAGGCAAAGTAGACTCTACAGTTACCATCAATTCAAAGTAATAACATGGCTATTGAGACAGTTCAAACATGTCAAGAATTTAAGCTTTATTTTTTACAACAGCCTTGACTGATCCAACCATTTGCGACATTTGTGACAAAACGCTTGCCATGCTGCGAAATCTTTGGCTAATATAATACTTCACTCCATTGCCATTTGCCAAGTTTTCCCTCTTTTTCAAAGTTTGTTGAAATGCGAAAAACTTTTCATTAAAATTGTTTTCTAACAAAACAAGTTTTTTCGGAAAAATTCAATTTTAATTTTTTTTTCAATAATTTCGATGTAGGATAATCATACTGAAATGTTATCATCTCAAATAATGAAGATTTTATATTTTTTATTGTGCGGCAAATATTCAGAAGGAGAACCCTATTCTCATCAGGGCCGCTTCGTTGTATGTTCTTAACAATGTTGGTCTTTTGTAGAAAACAAAGTTTTTTTTTTGTGAAAAAAGTTTTTATTCACAGAAATAAAAAGTTTAAAAAAAATTACTGGCAACGCTGCGGGTGTGAACACTTCTTAAGCTGTGATGCAATAAGTAAAAGTAAGATGAAAATTACTTATAACAATATTGCCAGACATATTTATTATCGTGCAAGATACAGCGGGATATCTGAATACTCGTACAAAATGTATAACGTGTCATTTGAGGATCTATTAAAATGTCGAACTCTTATATATCGACATTAGATCATTTATGTTAAACAACCGCATTATTTGTATAGGAGATTAATTTTTTTCGAGATCTAATAGAGGCCTGAAACTTAACAGCTTTAGATACCCCAAACGAATTTCTGATAGAATTTCTGATATTGTTACGAAAATGGAAATAGCAAAATAGTAAACAAAAGCTACAAAAACAAAACAACGAACTTGTTTACTTCATTAACGAATAAGCAAAAATAAACAACAACATCAGTATAACGAAAAAAAGGAATAAACAAGTAAACAACAAACCACAACAACACGGACAAACGTAAACAACCTACACTAACAAGCAAGTAAAAATCTATGAATGTTAATAACATGTTCTTGTGAAGGCGAAGACCAGAACCTTCGCCTATGAGAACATTCAGACTGTTTACGTCGCTATATAAAAGGCAAGGCAAAGCATGAAAAGGCGGAGTCGAAGTTCAGTCAGTCTTCTGTGACGACGCGTTGCGTGTAAAGTAAGCAATAATGGTTTGACGATCTCCATTACAAAAATCTACAGAGCATTTGTGTAATAATTGTTATTGTTTATTGCAAAGGGCATAAACAAAGTAATGATATATAAAGCAATTGTTGTTGTTAAAACCATTTGTGAACAGTGGCACACAAAATTGTGCGAATAATAGAGGCATTTCAAAACAAAATAGATGATGCAATTATTTAATAATTTTTTCAATTTAATCATATTATTTTATATAATTTATTCTTAAGCAAACTTATTTTTAAGATAAACATTATTTATTTTTCTAAATTTATGTCTATGTCCTACCAGTACTGTAAAGTATAGTGCTTTCAAATTCTTAATATTTGAATATTTCTTTCTGATTTGTTTTAAGTTAACTATATTTAATAATTGCGAAAATAACACTGACAATTTTACTAAAGTCCTAAAAATTAAGCTGTTAATTGAAAACCGTTGTAACGTCTGTGCAAGTATGGCATTTTGGTTATGGATTATTTTGAACAAATATAAGTAACTTGAAGATCCACAAAACATAATTTTTAGTTATTTACTTACCATTTTCATAGGTAAATACTGCTTGACACACCGAACAGGGCCACATTCTTAAGCTATTTGTAAGTTGAGACGTCTCAGCGTGGCAGGCCAAATGTTTTCGTAATGAGCCTTCGTTCACGTAATGTTTACCACAAACTGGGCACGGATGATTAGCTGTACGACGTTTGGATGAGTATGGATCATTTGAGGAAGATGTCCCTGAAGATTGCAAACAGCTGGTGCTGCCCGTATTACTTAAATTATTACCAGTCGATCCGCATATACTATCAACAAAAGGATCTACATTCAATAAAAAGTATGCAGAAAGATTCAAAAATCTTACTTTGGCAAAAAAGTTTTGTTTAATTTTAAATAATCCACTATAAAACCAACTGAATTCTTAACGGTATTATCGTCTAAAATAAATACCGAATTAGTAAAAAATAAAAACTGATCCAAATACAAAAATACGAAAGTTACATATTTTAATTTTTTAGAAAATTTTTATACAGTTTATTATCTTGGCCCACCACTATAACTTAAATTTTAAAGTTGCTGATGATGAGGAGTCTTAACTCTTTCAGAATTTCAATAGAAACAGTGGAAAAATAATATTGTTATTTAATTTTAGGTTGCTGATTTTGTATCTGATGTGAAGTTATATGTAAGTCGTTTCAGTTTATCAACTCCATTCTTAGGGTTGATAACCCTTTCAATGTCATGCATCTCAAATCTTATTGATGAGGGTATAGTAAACCGTGATACTAGAGGTGGTAATTCGACCAGTCTCCATTCGACTGTCGCTACGGAGGTCTGCTTATTATGGGACTTTTGAGGTTTCTCGCTACGCGCCATAAAGAATAATCTGACCTGCGTTTGCATCCAGATTTTCTAGGTACTTTCTTAACGAAACAATCTTTCTCGAATCCAGGAGATTTTTTAGCTTCTTTATACACTTTTCTTTAAACGTAGAGATCTATGATGTTGCCACTCTCGCCGTACTCTTCTTTTCTCAGCTAGTAGCTGTATCACGTCTGCCGACTGTATCCTATTAAATAGTGATTGGTTCTGAGATAAAGCAGTAGAGCAATGCGTGCTAAGATATTTATTAAACTTCAGCCAATTTAGCCGAGTGGCTTTCGACGCAAAGTGACCAATTGGAGAGCATGATACAGTGTTGTTCAAGCATGTTGTCGTGTAGACTCATATTTCAAAAATATAAATAAAATGTGTTGCTAGCAAACATGGGATCAGCATTTTCCCACTGCTTTGTTAAGCTAAATATTTGAGTATAGAATGGCATGCATGAACTGCAAATTCCTTGTAGTTTAAAGATTATTAATAAGATAGAATAAGTTATTGTTATGCGGTTGATATTTTTAAGTAGTCAGTAATAAAATTAAGATGGAGCAGAGTAGAATCTCTGTCTCTGCTCAGAAAATCATATGCTTAAGAATCTGAGGGACATTTTTGGAATATTTAGAAAATTGAGTTTGAAGTTGCACCCTGATAAATGTGTATTCTTTAAGCATCAGGTAACATTTTTAGGCCACAAATGCACTGCCAAAGGCATTTATCCTGATGATAGCAAATTTGAAACAATAAAGAACTACCCCACACCTAAAAACGCGGACGAGGTGAGAAGATTTGTTGCATTCTGCAACTACTATCGTAGATTTATAAAAAACTTCGCTAAATACTCAACTCACCTCAATAAATTGACAAAAAGGAATGTACAATTCGTCTGGTCAGAGGAATACGAGGAGGCATTCCAGTTTTTTAAGAAAGCTCTTTTATCTCCGCAAATACTGCAGCAAAAATGCCTGCGGAGCTATTTTCAGCCTGGAATACAACGGCATTCAACTCCTTGTGGCTTATGCTCCAAGAGCCTTTAAAAAAGGTGAATCTAACAATTCAGTAATCGAACAGGAGCTCATGACAATACACTGGGCTGTAGGTTTTTTCCGACCGTATGTATATGGTAGAAGATTCGTGGTAAGAAGCGATCATAGGCTTCTAGTGTACTCATTTTCGATGAAAAATCCTTTATCCAAACTTACACGAATGAGATTGGATCTCGAGGAATATGACTTCTCTATAGAGTACATACAAGGAAAACAAAACTGCGGAGCGGATGCTCCATCACGCATTGACTTTAGTGAAATAAAAATTATGGGCGAGAACATTAATATATTGAAGGTTACTACACGACTACAAAGTTATAACAGAAACATCTGTGATACTTATATGGGGGATGATAACAAACAAATGAAAACTAAACCGCGCGCGTATGAAACTATTCGTTTGAGTAATGTGAATGTTTGTTTAAAGTTTACCCAAATAGTCGATACACTTAGGTGTTCACTAAAAAAGGGAAACGAATTTTGACAAAAATCGCCACGGATGATTTTATTGTTAATGGAAAGATTGATTTAGATCAATTCTTACCAAAACTTGAAAATATAGCTTACAGTATGAGCATTCAAAAGTTGCAACCATCGCTCAATGATATATTTGAAAAAACTCGAGTTAGTGATTTTAAAGAGACTGCGAACAGTAAATTAAGCAATTTAGAAATTGCACTAATCCCTAGAATAAAGGTAGTTACGGATGAAAACGAAAAATTTGAAATAATAAAGAAAAATCATGATGGCCACCCGGGGATCAGACGATTATTAAATAAACTTAAGAAAAACTATTTTTGGAAAACATGACTAAAAAAGTCACCATGTACGTAAAAAATTGTGTGCAATGTCAGTTAAAGAAAGTACAGCCGAAACAAAAAGAGAATTTGGTGATTACACCAACCCCTGCTAATCCCTTTAACATTGTCATTATAGATACAATAGGGCCATTTATAAAATCAAATACAGGAAACGAATACGCTATTATAATGTTATGCGACCTATCTAAGTACCTAATAGCCGTCCCCATAACTGATAAGTCAGCGAAAACGCTGGCGAATGCAATATTTATGAATTGCATATTGAAATTCGGAACCATGAAAACATTACTCACAGACATGGGATCATAATATAAAAATCAGGTGCCTGCTGCTTTGTAAGTTGCCTTTTGAATTTATTACAACAATGACAATATTAGGCGAGTAGTCAAAAGACAAATCCAATGAAGATTCAGCTTAAATTTCTTTGTCAGAAACACCTTTGATCACACCAAAGTTAATCAAGTTGGGAAACTTATTCCGGTCAGTGGGCCAATAGGTTGGTTTACCACATGAAATAACTTTCAATTGCGATATTGATATTGAATCAAATAAAATACGACCCTTGGAGCTTATTAGACCTGATCCCCAATAATGTCTGTTTAGCGTTGTAATCTCCAGCTGCCAAGAATCGAGTTCCCAGTGATTGGAACACTTACACTACTGTTCCGAAGAAATGGAATATCTGGGTGGAAAGTAAACCGCTGAAATCACAAAATTGTGTAATAAATCCTGGATACAAATTGTAGTAGCCTGAAGACAGTCTTCACAAAATTCGTTCATTAGATAATGTTTAATTTAGTATCGCAGAACCTCCACATGCTCTGCCCCTCAGGTCTTTAGTAACTTCTTGCTATTAAATGTGTTTTAGAGATCAGCATAATATCTATTTGTTTGTTTTTTAAAATATATTTCAGTTCATTCTTATGTTTTTGGTCTGCTTTCAAAAAACATATTTTTAGACTATTCATAGTTTATTGACGATGGACTGCAGTATCATTTGCTGCATCCTCATTATTTACTTCATCATGTTGCTCCTAGAGTTGGCAAAATTGAGTAATAGGTTGCTCATTGCATTTGTGAAGTTGCTTGTTATCTTTGTCAGATTGTCTATTGTAGATTCTATACGACTAAAATTTAATTCAGGAACTCCTGCTTTGGGCTGCTGATTTGTAATAGGTACCGATTTAAATTCAACTGATACATTAGTTACTGTAGACTGGCTTGTTTTTAAGCCGTCAGCATATGAAAACTAGTTGCTGACAGGTACTGAGATCACGGGTTTTTCAGTGCTTGTTGGTTTCGGTTGAACTTCCACTACTTCAGGTTTACGGGCCGCAGCTTGTTTCGCAAAGATAAAAATAGGACAACTGCGGTAATTTGCTGTGTGGTTACCACCGCAGTTACCGCACTTCTTGACCTTTGAATTTTCTCTAGACTTGTGACACATGGCTGATTTATGCAGTTCTCCGCAAACTGTGGGTAGTTTGCAGTAAGCCTTGGTTTGTAGAAATTATTCTGCGATGAAGCAAATATATTAAATTAAATATTGGATGGATTTCATTTTTTTTCAGCTTTATGTCCCATGGTTCCAGCTCTATTTGGAACATTGGTTGAGGAACTTTTTCTCTATTTTTAATATTCAATACCTTTCTTACTAGAAATCCTTTTAAGCCGCCTCTTACTTCATCAGGAGATGCGCTGCGAGCCTATTCCTTTCATTACCACTTGAAGACATTTAGGCACTTTGTAATTGGTATGTATGTGTAAATTTTTTATTTTTCGTTTATATGTCAGGTGATTTTCAATAATTAGACATAGTTACTCAGGGGCCAAGTTTCTCATTGACGTAAGTGTAATTTAATAATAAAAAATGTTATGTGTAAGTGTAATTGTGTGTAATATTTTCTTTTTTGCTAATAACATGGTGCGACAGTGAAAATACACCCGAGTAGCCATATGCCTAAGTTGTTCAGTAAGTTGAGTAGAATTCAAGAATACTCTTTTATATCTCGAACCCTCCAAACATGTTTTATTTGACAAAAACGGTTTTTTGATCTTTTCACACGTAATTATTGATTACCCCAATATGTTTCAACTATTTTAAAAATCTAAAGTTTTTTAGAAAGGGGAGAGAGATTAGTTTTGTTAAAACGGTTTTATTTTTATTCAAACTTATATGTTATGAGTTTTGATGGGTAAACTTGAAAAAATATTTTTTTTAATTTTAAGAGTTGGCCAATCTGAATTTGAAAAATTTGATTAAAGAACTGTAAAACAAGTGGTTGACATTCTTAATGTGCATTCTCTTGTAAAGAGTTTGACACTTCGCTTGATAAAATCAGATAAAAATTCTTACAGTTGTTATTTAAAGAGCATAACAGTATGACAGTTTCAAATAAAACAAGTTTGGAGAGTGCGAGAAATATATAAAGAGTATTTTTGAGTTCTACTCAACTAACTGAACAACTTAGACTAGGTAGTTACTCGGGTGTATTTAATTTTTTGTATTTTGTTGCATAGTGTAATACACTA
Organism: Sarcophaga bullata; assembly: GCA_005959815.1. Classification (NCBI taxonomy): domain Eukaryota; kingdom Metazoa; phylum Arthropoda; class Insecta; order Diptera; family Sarcophagidae; genus Sarcophaga; species Sarcophaga bullata. The sequence continues at coordinate 19,919 of QOCX01001051.1, read as the reverse complement.
CATTATATTTTTTGTTAATAATAAAATCGCTCATTTTACAGCAACCTTTATTTACCTATCGAAAATTATGCCCCTTTACGAAATTTAAACGACTTATTTATATATAACATTAAACACTCTTTTAATAACAGTATTAACCACAAAAATCTGTTTACTACCGTCAGCGCAACATTACTTTGGAGAGAAAAATTTAATAACGTATAAGGTTATGTTAATGAGAATTTCTACGTACATCGCATCTATTGCCTGAAGAAAAAAAGAAGCATACCCAAAGAACTGATAGATGCCAAAGTACTCAACGTATTAAAAGTTGCCCGCCTTATGTGTTACGTTAACAGAAGCAGAGAAGGAAACAATGCACATAAGAAAACATGTTTTTTAATTTCTTTATGAATTAATAATACTGCGCTATTAATAATACTGTCGCAGTAGTCTAGTAGGTAGGATGTTGACTTATTAGACGTAAAGTCACGGTTCAAACTCCAGGTCAGACATCAAAACAAAAATATGAAAAAATGTTTCTTCTGCGATTTCCTTTCAGAAGATTTCTGGCTAAAACTCTGAGAGTAAATAAAATTGTCATGAAAAAGTATCTCAAAAATCTGTAGTCCGGAGTCGACTTTAAAGTGTAGGTCCCGCCACGCATGTATAAAATTAACACACACAACATAAGTGGTGTGGGAGACTAGGTCGTAATATTGACTGAAGGATTGTAATAACCAATTATGTATATATTATTTATTTATTGTCGTTAAATTTTTGTCTGCTGACATTGAGATCCTTTTGTTTCTATATGTAGTTCTCTTATTGCAATATGTCTCAATTTCTTCGTAGTTTTCTTGTTGCAATCCCATGATAAAGTAATTTATATGTTATGTTTACCAGAATAAACACATTATTATATATGTTGAGTACATGGGCTACTCAACATATTTTCTTAAAATTGCATGGCTGAAAATTTCTGTCTTGATCGAATTGTACTTCTCCAGGAACTTCATAACGACGTAACTATTTCTTTACGATTGCATTCACAATTGTTCGCTTTTCCTGGTTGGACAATATACTTCTGGTAATTTACTGATGTAGCAAATTACGACAAAACAGGAAATGCCTGGATACCTAGCGACCTCTAGGATTAATAAGCCTTACCTGAGTACTGCGGATCCCTGTTCATGTGGACCTTCCTCTCATCCGCAACTCGTGGGACCAGAAATGAATGAAGGTAATTTAAATAAAGAAAAAATGAACAACACCTCCAATATGGAGACCGAGAACGGAACTCGTAAAAATCCGCGTACGGGTGTTAAAATGTC
>QOCX01001051.1:3926-18544 GCA_005959815.1 Sarcophaga bullata | reverse complement strand
AAAAACGTTGGCCTTTCCAAAAGCAAGGTTGCTCAAAAAGCCGGACCTACGTCCAGCAAGAGTGGCCCTGGCGAGTTCTAGACAGGATATCCGAGATCCCAATAGACAGCCGTACACAGCGTAAGGTGCAATTACTGGCCTGGGCCAAAGAAAAATTTAACGAGCTAGAAAAACGCCGACCACGGATGCAGCTGTCGAAAGGCAGCGATCTACTGAAGGCGACGCACCAGGAGCAAAAAACCACTTAGCTCACATCGCAACAACATCTTATACAGTGAGATGCTAAAAGACAGCGTAGAGATAACGGTTGTAGATCGCTCGGATCCAGACGGCAGTATTACACCGTCGAACTGGAGATTAGTAGGAGATGCCCTTGCGGACGTCTTTCTAGAAGTAATAGAGGAGAATCTGGGAAAAGTTCCAGTTTATCAGATGTGGCTGGCATCAGGGACACGTGAAACTAGTAACGTGTGCCGATAAAAGAGCCCTCGATCTGGACGGGCGCCAAATTAGAAGTTGTGCAAAAGATGCCATATCTAGCAAAAACAGAACACGCTCTTGGATACCTTTAAGTCCAAAGGAGCCAGAGAAGGTACTCAGAATATTAAAAATGGTGAATCCAAAGTTACCAACACACAATTGGAAAATTGCAAAGTTAGAGGAACGCCATGGATCTCGCTGTGCGACCATCATAGTCAATCAGGAATCCCTGGAACACCTGGTAAATTCCAATGATGTGGTGGCCTTTGGATTTGGACACATTATCCTAAAAGTCTATAAAAAGGATAGCCGCAAAAGTCTACAAAAAGGATAGTTGTCGGGTGACAACTCCCCTCGGGACGACAAGTCACTTGATGAACACATGGGCGTATCAGATGAAGAAGCAAAGGAGGACGACTACCTTCCAGCATCCTCAACACAGATCCATACCCGATTCAGAGTTAGTTCTTTCCCTTCCACTGGATCGGATAAAGTATCTGCCTTTGGAATGCTGCTGAGGGAATCTGAACTCCTAGGTGAGGTTGATGAGGAAAATTATGGTCTGGATAAAACGATGGTGGAAACAGTCCGAGTAATCTAAATAAATCTCCACCAATCTAAGGCAGCATCGGTTGCACTACTTTTTCGGCTGGCAAACAGAAGAGAAGACATCGCCATAATCCAAGAACCATGATCTATAGCAAACAAGGTTTGTGGATTAGGGCTCAAAAACTATGGGCTGGTTCATACTAAATTTGTAGGTAGGCTCAGGTCCTGTATACTAATTAAAAACTAATAGCATATTTGCTCGCATCTTTTATATGGAAGACTAACTAACGTTCATGAAAATCAAATTAGAAGGCAGTAGTTAGAATCTCCTCCACTAAATGGCACATGCCCAACGGACTATATCCACCATCAGACGTCAAAAGATTGTCACGCCGACCAGATGCGCCAAAGTTGGCCTGCTTATTGGATGCGACGCCATCTCACATCATACTATATGGGACAGCGCGAACGTCAATGATCGAGGTCATTCATTCTCTGAACATAGATACATTGTATTTTCTCTTGACCGGGACACCAAAAGCATAAAGGCGGTAAGGGATCCTAGGAACACGAACTGGGATCTCTATGATCGTTTTGTCAACTTGGGCATGGGCCCACTTACGCACAGTAGAAGTGGCGTGTTCTGAAAACTTGAAGCTACTGTAGCTTAGATTTTACGAATGTCATAGTAGGGGCTTTCTAAAAGAGGCGTGTCCAAAAAGGGTCAGAAGGGGAAGACAGAGTCACGTAGACTTTTTAACGTGGCAAGCAAATCCGAAAACGCGGAACATTGGGAACACTATAAAGTGTCCCTACTTGACTACAAAAGGAACTTGAAATGCGCAAAGAGAGAGTCGTCTAGAAGCTTCTGTAGTAATATGGAAACTTTCAACGAAACCTCCAGGCTAAGGAAGATTCTCGCAACAACACTTTTGGTGCCAAGTGTACAATGGATGGTTTGTGGACCACGGAAAAGGAAACTTTAGAGCTTCTTGTGAATACACACTCAGGAAGTGATTCACCGGAGGACTACTATTCAATAATGTCTGTAGGGGAAATCAAATGGGCAATAGATGGAATTTAACCGTTTAAAACCCCGGAATCAGACGGAATATATCCGGCCCTTTTCCAACGTCTGAAACTGGATCACATCGCGATACTTAGAGATAAGTTTTCTGCCAATATTCGGCTAAACCATGTACCGTCTTAATGGTGCAAAGCAGGGAGAAACTTCCACACCATAGCTTAGGATTTTAGACCTATAAGTTTCTCTTCTTTACTGCTGAAAACCATGGAGAGACTCATCGACATTAACCTACGCCAGACCCTAGATAGAAATCTTCTGTTGACACTGTCTTACATAGCCTAACGTGTACTATAGAGAGATCGCTGGCATGGAAGGAGTATACCTTGGCTGTTTTTCTAGATATAGAAGGAGCCTTCAACAACGTGAAATTAGGTGCTATTTCTAGCGCACTGACGAGACTGGATGTATAGGACACTCTGGTGAACTGGATATACAGACTACCATGTGGGAGGACAATGCTCGCTCATCACCAGAAGAGTGGGAAAAGGAACTATACAGGGTAGATTACTTTCCCCTCTCCTATGGAACCTGGTGATGAATGAGTTACTGGTGATATTGGAACACGTTGGATGCGGGGCAATTGCCTATGCGGATGACGTTGTTCTCACTATTTTGGGCAGATTTGTCGGCACTATCAGAGACAGGATGCAACTTGCTCTGGGAAAAGTTAGAGATGCGCATCTGATCGTGGCTTGGTTGTTAATCCTGGCAAGACGGAGGTTGTACTCTTAACGAGAAGGTATAAGACTCCACCTTTTCGTCCACTGAGACTGTATGGGGCGGAACTTGAGCTCAAGGAGGAAGTGAGCTTCTTGGGCCTTATTCTGGATAGGAAGTTATCGTGGAAATCGAATATCACTAATAGACTGAGAAAAGCCTCTATTGCCCTCTACGCCTGTAACAATTTATTGGAAAAAAATGGGGATGAGACCTAGGATGACTCACTGGATGTACACAGCGCTGGTCAGACCTATCTTGACATACGGGTGCCTAGTGCGGTGGGAATTCCTAAAGAGGACAACGAACTTGAACCTAATACGTGACTTACTGCATGATTATTAGTGGTGCCCAGCGCACTACTCCAACGCTCGCTATGGAAATAATCTCATACCTTTCCACCTTAACCTCTATTGGAGGGGCGTGGCGGCTAAGGTTAGCAGGAGTCTCTGGGTGACTGGACAGTGGCATGAAACGGGCATTGGCCATAAGAAGGTACTTCAAGAATTTGGGATTGTCGGAAGCAGTGACTACATGACACCGCGATATGGTTTCTCAAGGAATTTTGGGACATCCATTCCGGATATTGATGACTGGAGAAATGGTACGGCGCACCTTGCAAAAGACTCCGTACAAATTTACATCGATGACTCTAAACTGGAGGGGGCCGAAGGGCCTACTATATGGAGGATCTGGATGAACTGCCATGTATGAATATTTTCAGTCTGAGCCGCTTCATCGGAAGCTCTGAGTGGTTCCTGGAGTAGGGAAGAATATGTAACACATTGGGCCCTATGTGCGGCCTAAGTATGTCCGCTCATGATTCCATCGAGGGATAGCTACTTCTACCTCCATACCTACCTATCCATCTGCAAGTAGCTAATCTGCCCAATATCTAATATTTCAGTTGGCTTGTGGGGCTGTCGTCAACCCTCTGTATCGCGAAATTGTATTTTTTGGAACGTCATTGACCTTCCTACCTACTAGGTCCGGACAATGGCCAAATTACTTGTCACCTTTCCATTTCATTGATTAGTTCCTTCATCTAATTTATCCTCGTCAGTCTTATGCTTCACTCTAACTGTTCTTTTCTGATATTGACCTTGCATGGCGAAACAGCCGACATGGTTTGTTAGCGTATCGTTAGCGTATTCGTTCGATTCTGCCGCGGGCAACCTAGTTACACACTTTTTCAGGTGCTCCTTTCATATCCACCTGTATTAGATTTTTAGCATATGGTAATAGTTTCTATTGCCAAATTATCATTTATTGTCTCATGTGCAAATTAACATCGTAGATTAGAAAAATATAGGTTAACGATATCTGGAATAATCTATATGTGTTCTACTCTAATATTTCCTATCTTCACTGTTACATGTGGTTTACAATAAAAGCGTTATTGCCCACGTTTTTACATCCGTCCTTCATTACATCAGATCTAATTCCAGACTGCAATGTTCAAATATTGATGAGTATTCTAACGTTTTATTTTACCACACACTGTTAAAAAATCTCTTTCTCTTCTACATTCTCGAACTCGTTAGTGTAACCTTGCCGCTCAAACCTTTCAAGTTCGAGTTTTACGGGAACTCTAGTAATATTTGATGAGTCCCTTGCTGAAATAGTGTTAGGTGTACATTTCAGATCTACTAACAAATGACAATTCATTCAAATATGTACCTTGGCCTGAAAAGTTTTTACTAGTACTGGAAATTTTTATTTACATTTGTTTAAATTTTCGCCAGTCTGTCTGCAAAATCTTCAATTTCCTTTGCAACAATTTTTACTTGTTTCAAATGCTTCCACTTTACGCCTTATTCTATGACATGAATATGGTGATTTTAGTTAGACTTTGTTGAATATGGTAACTTTTATTTTTCCTCCTTCTTGTTCTCCTAACTTTACTTTTGTTGACAATATCGTTGCAAAGTCTGCAATGCTCTAGAATTCCTTTTTTTGTCATATTCGTCCTCACAAATATAGATATTTTTACCTACTTGTTGTAGGTAGCTCTTTGTTTTGGCCAAATGAATGTCCTGTTTAGCTAGCTCTCTTCTTACCTTAGGTCATGCCATTTCCTTTTATTTTGGTTATTGCATTTTATCTTTTGACACCAATTGTTAAGTAAAATAAATTGTTTACTTTTGACTTTTATTACTTAACTAAATACTTTATTTACTTAATAAATAACACACACTATGCTATCATTTTTATTACACAATCCTTTAATTGCATATGTCAATCTTTCAATGTATAATAAAACAGTGACGCGAGACGTACTCTTTCTACTGCAACTAGCATTGACAGTATTGTTTTTAAAAACTTTTTATTCCTGGGAAAAAAGGGAAAACTTGGCAAATGGCAACGCCTGACTGCAACTCGCTGGCAACGTTACCTTTTGCTGTACTGATACTTTATTATTTTTTGGTCTAGTAATTCAAGAACTTTACCTATTCTTGTTGTTTTGTGATAATATTTCTTTGTTTTTGTTTATTTTTTTTATTTTTGTTTTTCTTTGTACTTGCTGATTCAAATTGACTAGCAGCTCTCAACGTGGCCCCCCTGTCCACTGGATGGCATCCCAGCACCGCTAAATATTAACTAATGCTTACAGCGAACCCCCTGAACTTTAAATTTGGGTTGTGCGTCAGACTTGGGACCCACCAGTTAAAACAAAATATCCAGTGTAAACCAGATCACCTTAAAAGTTGACGATCACGGTAAACGTTTAAAGGAGTACGATTTGTGATTAGATTTATGATTAGACGTCCGGACCCTTTACAGGGTAGGCGCTTCAACCTTGCTGACGGATGCTCTCATAAAATGCAGGACGGACATCACTGTCATACAGAAAATGTGATGGATAGGACAATAATGCAAAAGGCTTGCATCGTGCGAAATATACTACAGCTGCCATGCGGATTAGCACTAATTCGGATGCGGATTTTTGGTTAATAAGAGAATTCAATTTCTTGTCTCTGGGTTCACTCCTATGAACGAAATAATAGCCCCAATCCGCATCAGAGTAAAATTTTAGAACATCAGCCTTATTTGTGCTCATGCCCAGACGGAAGATTGAAGATGTATATAAGTATATAAGTTTTAATGCGAAGGTCTGGATTGAAGGTATCTTTGACCCTACTGTCGGTCAGTTCAGAATCTATACGTCCACTATATCCAATGATATGAGGCTGATCAATTTCAGCGTGGCGCGTAACATGGTATTCTGTAGATTCAATTTTCAGCACCTCGATATTCATTAAGCCACTTGGATGTCCCCCGATCGATCAGCATTCAACCAGATTGATCAGATTGAAAATGACAGTAGGCACGTATCCAATGTGCGTACATGCAGGGGTCCAATATCGACTCGGGCCACTTCGAGATCTAGTACATTGCGAAAGCTGTACGTCAAGAAGCTGCGATCACAAAGGACAGCCGAGGTGTTCTCAACTGTCTAATAAACTCCGTCGTCCCCCATCTAATCTCAGCGACATTGGTGGGCTGTGGCCCAATATTTCCCACTCCTTGCGCAATACTGCGGAAACAGTTTCAGCACCGAGTAACCAGAGTTGACAATAAAGACGTTTGAAAAATGCTAAAAACAGTAGCTTTAACCGTTTATTTAAAGAGAGAAATAAATGTTACAATGTTTTGCAAAGCAAATGTGTTAAAAGCAACAAATATGCAGATCGAAAATTGGTAATAAAATAGGAAAAGTAGGAAATCTAAATAAACAGTATTTTTACGTTGAAATGGGGAAATTGAGAACATTTTTTAATTTCTTCAACGAAAATTTTAATAATTCCTAAATATTTAATTACTAATCGAAATATGTATGTGTGATTTTCGGTCACAATGAATAAAGTTTCTTGTACAAAAGGTAAGAAGCTAAATATACAAGCTCAAAATAAGACATACTTGCTGAAATGCCAATATTTTTTTAATTTTTTTTTGAATGAAAAAGTTAAAATATTTTGTACTTATTAGTTCTTTTATTATTTTTTTAATATGTTTCATACAAGAAATAATTTTAGTATTAATTATTCGTGTCAATATAAAAAACCACCCGAAAACTAAAACAACATCAATAAACAACAGAACAGACAATCTGAGAGGACAGAATACTTATAATATTCAGAAATATTCACTGTTCCTTTGACATTAAATTGGTAATATGTCAAATTCCAAGTTAACGTCTGTGTACTCGGTCGTTTCGAGTACACGTAACCAATGGTACGATGAGGAGTGTTGCGAGGTAGCTGTGGCGAAAAACTCCGCATACAAGAAAACGTTGCATTCTGTCGCTATGAGAGCCATTGTCTTACGTCCCACTTAAGATGTAAGAACAGGAAGCAGGAAAGGCGAGAGCGTGAGGAAGTCGAGATGTACAGATATAGGAATGACGATCGAAAATTCTATCAAATGGTGAAGCGTCCAAGCGAAGGCCGGAGCGTATTCCTGCGAAGATGAGAACGGAAACCTCATAACAGATCCGCAGGGGGTGCTGGTATACTCGGTATACCTGCGTAGCTTATAAGACATGCAGAATGACATTGAGCAATTCCTGCAAGTCAGTCAAGGTAGGAATTGACCTCTCCGAACCTTTAGATACCGTTCGAGGTTTCAGACATACTCTTCAGCTTCGTCATGGAGAGTGTTCTGTGGAAGACGGGAGCGCATAGCAATGACACTGTTTTCCTAAAAAGCACCGAGTTGCTTGCTGAGGACATTGACATCATATGGCGTACCAAGCGAGATGTTACTGCTGCCTTTAGTACTATTGAACGGGAGTCTATTATGATGGGTCTGGCAGTAAATGCGGTAAAACGAAGTTTATGTTGTCGATGAGTAAGGACATGCGGCGTATTGGATTCCAAATTACGGCCGGTGAACATACTTTCGATATAGTCAAGGGAGTTGTTTATCTTGGCTTCGTCGTTACTACCAAAAATGATGTCAGTATGGAAATCAAGAAGCAAGTTCACTCTTGCCAACAGTTTCTCTCGTACGAAGTGCTTCTTTATAGCGCAAAAGCAAAGACACTATTAAGCACTCAGTAGCAGCATTGAGAGTATTTGAGAGAAAAGTGCTACCTAATATATTCGGCTGCGGTGGACCGGCCATGTCGTTCGAATGCAGAGGCGCCGGGGAGGATGTGTTAAGGCAAGAAGAATTCCGTTAGTCGAGTTGTTAAAGGCCAATTAAGTAAGTAAGTAAGTTTTTATTCTGTTTTCGTAACAATAAGTGTGCATGTATATAAATATATTTATTCCTATTGATGCTATTAAAAACATGATTATTACAACCCTTTAGTCAGGAATACAACCTAATTTTTCACACCGCCCATGTTGTGAGTGTGTCAACTGTTATCCATGAGTCACTCTACCTACTGTTTAAAGTCGACTCCGAACGACAGTTTTTGGAGAAACTTTCTAAAAACGTAGGATTGCCACAAAGCATGTCCCAATCGTCTGATACTTTTTTGCTTTATTTTACATCTAAAACCGATTTTTTAAAATAAATAAGTGACCTATTCAAGCAAAATTAAGAATAAAAGCAGATAGAGGCCATCTTGTAACCAGTGATTATCGGAAGTGGTATCGAAGAGGGTAGTTTAAGTCCTGAGTTAAGACTGCGTATCATAGGAAATCACTAAAACTTAATTCAATTCCCAGTAATGTTTTAACTGTCATCCAGTTTCCTCTCAAGAAAATGGTTTCTCCATCCAGATCTTTAATGATCATCTGATGCAGTGTCCAAATCAAATTAGGAAGAAAAAAGATAAGATTTCGACTGAGGTATGAATACAGTCTTCAAGCAGAGAAAGGTTACGTTTATAAAGCTTTACACTGTCTAAGTTATAATTGTTGTATTATAAGTGAATTTCAATCCAATTAAAAATGCTGAGCAGTTCTAAACGAGAACTAGAGGCGTTATGTTTTGAGCATTGCCGTTGAAAGTTGAGTTCGATTTTATGCTAAGGACGTTTGCGAAAGCTGCATGATCCATAGAACCTCCTAGCGCTATGGTACGAAAGATTTGACTTCACGGAAATTACAAGATCGTTATAATCATGGTTTACCCAAGATTTGACTTCCACATAATGCATTGGAAAAAAACAAATGATGGATAAGCTATTTGAGCGTGAATAAGGCCGTGTTGTAAAATCAATTGAGCAAATAGGCAGAATCCTTCGTTAGAGGGTTCTTCCTTAGCTAGATGGTCTATTTAGTGTAAATTTCATTTAGTTGTATCTTTTAGGATTTGGTCGTAATTAAAGCCATGCTGTGCAAGCAGTTTAGTAACTTTTGCACTTGATAGATCTTAGATCTTAGACAACTATACTGTTCCTTAGGATTATGTATTTTAATTGGGTAACTTTGAGATTACTCTTCAGTCCAGTAGCTATGTCTATAATTGAACGCAAGATGTAATAAAATCAAATAAAAGAAATCTGTTAGCATTTAGGACATGGTAATATTATTTTTATACATCAAAGCAAGCAGAAAATGTTTAAAAGTATTGATTTTTATTGGTACATTCTAATTTTATTTAATGCAAAGATATTCTTTTGCCGCCGGAGTTATGTTTACATGTTTAAAGTACAACCAGCAATAAAACTTAAAATGATTTTTTAACGAAATAAAAGTACAGAGTTTAACAATATTTTATTTGTTTTGTCCTCCGAGCAGTTTGAATAATTTTAATTTGTATTTAATTTTCTTTAGTTTTTAGTTTTTTAGTTTTTTTAGTTTTTTTGTTAAAAGAAAAATACATAACATATCGTAATTGGCCATTACAACCCTTAAGTCATAATTACGGCCTAGCTTCTCAAACCACTCATATTGTGTGTGTTTATTTTATACATGACTGGCGGGACGTACAGTTTAAAGTCCACTACGAACGACAGACTTTGGAGAAACTTTTAATGGCAAGTTTAATTTACTCTCAAGGTTTTGCCAGGAATCTGCTGAGAGGAAGTCACTGAAGAAATATTTTTTCATATTTCGTTTTGGTGTCTGACTTGGGATTTGAACTGTGGCCTTACGTCTAATAACCCAACACACTACCTCCTAGACTACGGCGACTTCAAAAAAAAAGAACTAATACTTACTGTTATTTGATTGAGAATTTTTTTCTTTGTGCACATGTTTCATGTGTTCCATTAAAGCATCAGTACCTAGAAATAGCTTGTGACAAATAGGACAAGATGTAGCGTTTGGGCCTCCAATTAAGGCTGCATGTTGCTGGAGTACACCAAGATGTAACTGTAACTCCTGCGTTTTGTTTCCATCATTTATAAATTTAAAGTTGAATTGAAATTAAAACAAAAAATGGATAAGAATAAAAACAAAAAGGAAAAAAGTAATAAGAAAATCAAATAGAGTTAAAATGGGAAAGTGAAGGGAAGCGTGTTTATAAATTAAACGTAAAAGAAGGCTTTTATTTCGATTTAAATTTTAAGATGTGATTAAGTATTACTGATTATGTCACTGACCTTTGAGGTATGTGTCCTTAAACTGGATTCGGTGGCGAAACCTTTTCCGCATATATTGCAATGAAATGGGCGATTTTTGGCCCTTTCAACTTGTGCATCATGGTTGCGCAAGTGTTGTTGTAAATTTGATAATTGTATAAAAGCACGACCACAATCAGGTAAATGACATTTGTATGGACGCTCTCCTGTAAATAAGATAAGGAAATCATTGACATGTAATGATTTCTTTTCAACATTTATTTCAATTATTTTTTTACATTCGCCATGAAATGTAAAATTGAGATTTTTTGCAATTTATTGCCTAATTTCTACTTTTCTTATATTATATTTTGTTATTCCTTTTGATCACATCTGCGTCAATTTATTACAATTTAATTTTATTTTAAAGTAACCTGCGACTGCTGCTTTTTACTTCCGAATAAAACTAGACTATCATACGTCTATTAGGCCATAAAATAAACTTTTTTGTTTTATCAAGAAGTGAATGTACGATATTCTCCAAATTTTATAAATCGAAAATGAATCGTAGTATATATATGTACATACAAAGTTTACAAAACTGACTAATTTGTTCTATTTTCTGAAATTCTTAATTAAAGCAATCTTAATTTGAACTCCTTTAGAAATAAAAACTTTAATTAGTGCTTAACTTGATTTAATAGGGTCAGTTATGGAGAGACAATTTCGAAAGATTTAAATGTCATATACATTTTTGGTTGATATGCGTATATACGTATTATCTAACGTAACCGTCTTAAATTTGTTTTTCATTCGTTTTTTAACCATTTAAGAGTACTGCACAGTCTGAAAAAGAAATAAGTGCACATATATACGTCGACAGTTTAACTACACTATTTCCAATGAGTATCATGTATAAGGTTTGAATACAGACTCCTTAAGGTAGAAATATTCTACTAATTATATAATTGCAAATAGAATTTGGAAATGGTGTTACATTAACATAGCAGGATACCAGTTCGTCTTCTATTTGGCAGTCAGGTCTAGCGTCTGGTGTCTGTGTTTTAGTTACACGAATATCGAAAATTGTAAGAATGGTGTAATATTAAGTAGATTTTGCTGAAAGTTAAGTGTAAATTGCAAATGCATTAAAAGTTTTCAACGAGAAAATTTAATTAAGCGTGTATTTAAATTAAATAATATTACTGGCCGTTAGTCAAGTATTTGTATCATCTAATGGTTCTTTATACTCTCTAACCCTTCTATATAAATGCAGAAGATTAGAATAAATAAACCAACTATTAATTCTGTTCAGATAAAATGTGACATCTTCAAAACAAATACGAATATGTACATACTATAAACATTCAATTGCAGTTACTACCTTAAGTAATAAGTATATAATAATTATCTTAAATATCTATATATTATTACACGAAATTTGAGATAGAATATTGTAATTTATTTTTCAATGAAATATAATGATATCAATAGCGTCCCTAACATTTGTTAAGTAAATTCATTTTAGCTGAATTTAAAATTATGTGATTTTAAAAAGCTATTTGGTGTTCAATTATTGTGAATTTTGAGTATTAACAGATTATATAAGCTTTTATTATTTGCAATTAAATTGAAAAATATCATTATTCAAAAAAATAAAAATTACTGGTAATTTTTCAGTATACATGTTTTGTTAGGTATTGATTAATAAAGGTAATACCAACTTTAAAACAAGCTAGAGATCCAAACAATTCGAGCAGCATTGGTTCTATTAAAATAATAAATAGTTATTAAAAATAACAATTTAATTAGAACGACTCAGTTTGGAAAACATAAACAATTTGGTTCCGATTGTATTACACATAATGCGGAGAGAATTCTTACAAGATTCTTTAAACATAACAAAATTCACTTATGTCAAAAATTAATTATTCGGACAGTAATTCACAATTATAAATCTGACAAAAAAAAAATTTTGAGAATGTAACCTCATCGATATTGAGATAAAATCGACAATTGCTGTTTGACAGATACATCTCTTACAAAGCATTTATTTACGGTTGACAAACTGTCTTACGTCTTTTTGCATCAGATGCAGGCTTTTGTTTTCTTAAATCATTGTTGATTTTATTTGACGTTCATTACCAAGCAATCCAAGGTTGTTTTAGATGTTGACAAACAATTTTTCATAATCTACAAACATATGTATATGTAAGTATATTCAAGTGGGCAGTTGGTATACAAAATAAAATTTTTTTGTGTATCTCTTCTTATTTCGAATAGGATAGAACAGCTGCATTATAATCTTATACCAGTCACACTTGTCGCAGACATAATTTATTAAGCTGATCAATATGTACGAATTTACAAGAACACCGAGGCTATGGGCTTAATTATCACGATGTAGAGTATACCCCTTCTTGGATACGTTGAACTTTTCTTATTTTCTCTTTAGTGAAGATGGAATTCCGAGATGTTGAGTTCTTTGTTTCTTAAGGCAGATTAAAGCTAGTCAATCTAAAAATAATAATTAAATAAGGAGTACAAGTTGTCTAAGTTAAGCGCTCTACATCGTATAAATGATAAATAACTAAGTTAGAAGGATATTTGCATTAGAATTACTTTCTACTCTTAATCACCTGCTTATATTAAGTTTTCAGCTGCTTATATTAAGTTTCAAAAGATGGAAAATTTCAACTAGTCACTGTCAGTTATGAAAATGACATTGAACAGAACATGTCGAATTAAGAATATTGCCCCCTATATTTATTCCAGCACACAAGAGCACCGATTGAGCGGAAGAACTTAGATTGAAATCTCTGCAAAATTTCTATTTAGATTAGGCAATCAGTACTCAAAGTTCTATTCCACAGGTCCCAGACAGGTTTTTATTTGTTTTTATAAAGTAATACTTCGTTTGCCATAGAGATTTGAGATCTAGCTCCAAGAAGCCAGGGCATTCGTTAGTCGTTTCCCCGTAACATTTACATGTGAGATTGTGTGCTCTTCTTTGTGGTATTCTGGCTAATATAGAATGGATTTTAGAAAAAATATTATTGACGTTCTCATATTAAAATTTCATTTTTATATTTATGACAACAACAGCAAACAAAATGTAAACGGAAGCAAATTTTTTAACCAGTATAACAATCCTTAATGCAGACTTTATCAAACTCATGTTCGATGCTCAGTTTGCTTAAAGCAGTTATGGGTCCTTTACCGGCAAACCGCGTGTCAAAAACGGTTTGAAAATTGTGGAGTAGATTTTTGCGGCCCAATATATACGTATGTATTTGAAAATTCGTCGAATGCAGTCTTATAAATCGTATTCCGCAATTTTCTTTTGCTTTGAAACCAAAGCAGTTTACATCGAGGTTGTATCCGACCTTTTATAAGAAGCATTCATTGGAGCGTTAAAACAACTAATATATATTGTGACAATGCCACAAATATTGTGCGAACTAATGCACAATTAAATGAGATGAAAAAACTGTCAAATTTAATTTTCGTAGTTAACAATTTATTAAATTTAATTTCAGCCCACCTCGGGAACCGCATTTTACAGGACTGTGGGAGGCAAAAGATTACCTTTATTGTTGGTAAACGCAAAGTTAATAATTGAAGAACTTTAAACAAGTCTGGAAATTGAGGTAATAATGAATTCTAGGCCAATAACTGCTCTATCAAATGACTTCAATGATTTTGAAGAACTAATACCTGGGCATTTGCTGATCGGTAGCCCGTTAAATTGTTTGCCTAAATGAAATATAGGATGCCAGGAAATTAATCAATTATATAGGTGGAAACGAATCGAAGGTGTAAAATAGCAGTTTTGTAAAGAGTGGTCAACTAACTATTTAAACGAGTTATTACAAAAAAATAGATGGTCACACCTCGAGTTCAATCTGATTATAAACTCTTTGGTACTAATCCATCAAGACAATATGTCACCATTAAAATGGCCAGTGAGACGTATTGTGGCAATATACTCCGGCAAAGGCGACAAGATTCGAGTTGCTGATGTATAAAATACGAAAGGTCTATTCCGATGACCTATTCATAAATTCATTTTATTATTGAATTTTTCTTTCTGGAAAGTTGGAGACTATTAAAAAATTACTAGTATAGTAGAGGCCGTAACTATTTTTATCATATTCTTTAATATTTAATTATCATTTTTTGTATTTAAAAATATTGTTTCTAATTACTATAAATTAATAACTTTGCAATGTCTCTGTTGAAATTGTTGAATTTATCTTAAACCGTTCATTTCCAAAAAAATTTATTATGCTGCGATTACATTTACAGTTTAAGTACATGTTTTAA
>QOCX01001050.1:26158-36203 GCA_005959815.1 Sarcophaga bullata | reverse complement strand
AGAAACTAGGTAGTAATTCTGACTCAAGTATTGTAGCGACCAATTATGTATGGATGTATGTATGTATGTATGTATGAATGTATGTTTTTCGTTCCCTTTTTGATAAAATTTAAATTTGTGTTGCTTGTTTGAACAAAATGTCCATAAATATTTTTGATTTAGATTCGGCGTTTTATCTCTCTCACGTCTCTCTCTCTCTCTCTCTCTCTCTCTCTCTCTCTCTCTCTCTCTTCAAATCTCTGACACTCTTGTACTCTCTCCATCATCAATTAAATTAATTGTCGCGTTTTATTTCAAATTAATTTAATTCAAACGTTTTGAAAACAATAAATAAAGTGGCACTCCTTTTAATTACAAACATTAAACGTGAGAAGTACGCAGTGAGCAGTATCCAGTAACCAGTGGAAGGTAAAGTTTTATTTCGTGGCACAAATATATGCTCGAGTAATAAAAAGCAAAAACGGACATTAACAAACAAGTTGTAGTACTTGGCACTGATTTGCAGAAAATGGAAAATTAAAAGGGAAAAGTGACGTGATGGAAAAAAGCAAAAATGCCCCAAAAAGCATCACTAATCTGTACAATTAATGGATGTGCTACTGCTCCCCCATTAATAAATCATAAAGTGGTAGGAGGAATATTTAAATGCTCAGCTCATAATGGAAACCAAACCAAACTCAACCACAGTCAACCCAACCCAACCAAACCAAATCAAACCCAACCAAAATTCTGTTTTCAATCTGTTGCACCTAAAAACAACTCTGTAATGCTGCAACGGCAGACCAACTTTTCACAACTGTTTTGTTGTAATTCAAGAAGTTTAAGCTGTTGTTGTTGTTGTTTTTTTTTTGTTGTTGTAATTTTCAATATGTAATCTGTGGAATATTTTTTTACATTAGTTATGCAACATTTTTTTTTAAGTTTTTCCTTATTATGTTGCATTAAGAAACGAAAAAAAATCTGCTTTTTAATCAATGCTTTACGATGCTGAATTCAAGGAACGTAAAGGAACGTAACTACTTTTGCAGAAATTTCAAATTTTTTTTTGTTGTTTTTCTTTTATGGAAAACTGCTGGTGTTTTCCTTCATTCATTCATTTTATTATAAAAGGAAATATTGGAAATGAGATGTTGCAGGTAACTGTAGGAAGCAAAACAAAAAAAAAAAAAAAAAAAAAAGAAAAAGGAAAAGGAATAGATGAACTGGAATGTGAAATGTTGCAACATGAAATATTATGCATTTAACTGGACATATGCTCACTAAGTTAGTGAAGACAGGGTGACCAGTAAACTAAAAAAAAAACTAAAAGGGAAGTACTTTTATGGCAGAAGCATGAAATAGGTTTTCAATCGTAAAGAAGAAGATTTCATTCAGAAATTAAGAGCCTCTACGAGACCATTTGATTAAGAGAGGGAAATGATAGGAAATTTCAATCTGGAATTCTAAGCACTGACATGGTCTGGACCCAGTGGAAGTTTACTCGAATAAAACTAAAGTTGAGCATTAGAAAGGCTGCGAAATTTTCTTTGAAGGCCTTCACCTTTGACTATCCCTCACTTATTTATTTACATACGTACTTGCATACTTACTTACATACGTACTTACTTACATACTTACTTACATACTTATTTACATACTTACTTACATACTTACTTACATACTTACTTACTTAATTGGTCATAACAACCTTTTAGTAAAGATTACAATCCAGCTTCTTACACCACGCACGTTAGGTAAGGTTAGGTAAGAGGAAGTGTATTAAGTACTGTACCCAGGGGCCAAGTTGATCCATTGTACACAATCGTCCTTAAGAAGAAAGTATGGGCAGGGTAGGGATGGAAAAAGGAGAGGAGGTAGGTGAGGGGGACCACCCAAGATATGTGTGTTAATTTTATCCAAAAGTAGCTGCACGTACACTATAAAGTCGACTTTGAATGACAAATTTTTAAGAAGCTCTTCGTGGCAATTTTTTTCCCATAAATCTGCTGAGAGAAAGTTGCCGGAAGAAATATTGTTTCAGATTTCTTTATTGGTCGAGATGTCTATGCTACGGTTTGAACCACGATCTGATGACTAATAAGCCACCACACTAGCCTACTAGACTACAGCGACTGTAATGTATGTTTAGGCCGAGGTAATAACCAGAAATCACGCTGTAAAACTGATCCAAATAGGAGAGCTGATATTCTCGGTATTTCTGTGTCAATCTAATATAAGTTCCTGGTTGCAAGGACTACACAAGTTGAGGTGTATTACATATGAATCATGGCATATGAATACTGGCCTCTAACAAGTTCTGGTATGCGTAAGAATCTCACTTCATTCCGTAAATTTATTAGGAAGATAAGAAATCTATCACACGTAGCGACATCCCAGTCAATGTATTTCTTTTCATGGGGCATTGCGTTGCATGTACGTTAAAGGGCAATCTACCCCATCACGACTGCAACCACACAAATAAAGTCTAGACGGAAGCGAAACTCTGGACCAAAATGTGGCCGCATCAATCTAGCGTTCAAACAGGTCCACTGTTAAGGAACCATTATCCACGGAATTACGCGTTCCGGATAGCTTATCCTTAAGTGCAGTTTTCTAAGTTTCGCTAAGGAACCCCAAAAAAAGAAGAGTTTAGAATGATTCCCTATTTTCTTGTGAATTAGGCAACATTCATGAGCAAGCTTGAGCATTCATACGATGTTCGAATACGGTTGTTTGAGTATGCTCGTATATTCTCAGGGCATACTCCACTACTAAGCAGCCAATTAATCGTTACGACTACAACTTTTGGAAGACACTGCAGTATTATGGGAGTCTGTATGAGTTCCTAATACTTCAAACCTTTATTTCATAACACATCTCGTTTTATTATCTCACTTGCAGCTATTGGCGTATATTTCCACCGATCATGAAGAATGATCTTCGCATTCCAGGAATATACAATTAAGATAATGCTGCTTAAGCAATTGTTCAGATAGCTTTAGAGACCATATAGTCAATTGGTGCCGAAGTATAGGAGTCTATGATTCCAGCATGTCCATAGAGCCACTTAGACCAGCAGTTAACCGAGTTTAACCACATTGCAAGTATTCCCGAACAAGATCGGTATGAAGCCCTTTCAGGATTGCATAAAGTCGCCGTAGTTTAGTAGGTAGTGTGTTGGCTTATTAGATGTAAGGCCACGGTTTAATCCTCAGATCAGATTTCTAGCAAAAGGTCTGAGATTTCTAGCAAAAGGTCTGAGATTAAATAAAATTGCCATGAAAAGTTTGTCAAAAATGTGTCGTTCGGAGTTGACTTTAAACTGTAGGTTCCGCCACTCCATGTATAAACATAAACGCATAAGTAGTGAGAGAAGCTAGATTGTAATCCTGACTAAAGGGTTTAAATGATCAATGTTAGGTTATGTTATGTATGTAATCCAGAAGAAGATCAATAGGAAATCGAATTTAGCATTGCATGTAGTGCCGTGGTTAGTGTGTGTTTTCTGGACTCTGGCAATAAATATGGTAGATTGCCTTCTAATGTGTTTGAAAGCTTGGATTTCCATTGTTTCATAGTAGCTAGCTCGTTAGATAATTTTTGAATGTTCAAATGTATTTCGTCTCAACCAAGTGCCGTTGAATGTGTCGTGGATATTGTGCAGTTTCTTCGCTCTCGGTCTACTTAAGGGTTCTAGAAGTTGTTCGGTTTCTAGAAGTCGTTATTCACTACGGATCTAATGGTCTTCATTGTTCGAAGTAGATTTACGGCAAATTCTGTTCTCCATATTTCCATAAGGGCCATGACTTTGTGGCATTTTTGGCTTTCTTAATCACCCTGGAAGTTTCCATTTTCAAACCGAGTTCTAATGCAAGGCTTTTTAAACTTCTTATTAAAATCGAATGAAAACTCTTAATATTTTCGGTCACCCTGTTTAAGATATATTAAAAAAGAAAAGAGAGAGAGAGAGACCGTGAGAGATTGAGAGAAATTGAAAAAGTAGGAAAAATCCATTTTTGTTTTATAACAACTGATGATGACCACTCAAACGTGACTAGTTTTCATAAAATTGAAAGCAATAAGTAAAGGAAAATGACTCGAGCAACAACAACAACAACACACACATACAGACAAATACGTATATTAGGGAACATTTACTTACAATTGCCAACGAACGAACAAAATGACATTGACAACAACAACAACAACAACTACACAGCAATAATAACAATGTCTGCTGCAACAACAACAATTGCATTAAAAAACCAAATGAAATGCTAAAAATGTGAACAAAAGGTAACAACGACTGCTGCTGCTGCTGGCTGAATGGCAATAACTTCTGATACGATAAAGAAATATGGTGTGTATTCAACTAAAAAAATAAGTACAGTTAAGAGAGGATAAGGCACAGAGTGAGAGAGAGAAAGGGAGATGAAGCGGGATCTTAACCTATAAAAATGTTCGAATAAAAGTGTAAAAAAGCGTTCACGTTTATTTTTCTTACAATTTTTATATACTCGGTGTGTACTTAAATTGTATTACTTTCAGTTGCTTAAAATAAATGTTTTAGAGAAGCAGAAGAAATAGAAAGAGAGGCAAAGAGAGAGAGAGAGAGAGAGAGGGAGGATAACAAACTTCGTAACAAGAAATAATGCCACAATAATATGCCCGATAAATGTAAGAGTTAAAGCTCTACACCTTACTCTCACATACAATGCTCATACAATACAGGATGTTTGTAAAGCCAAGCCAACCAAGCAAGCCAAGCCACCAACCAGGCCAAGCCAAGCCAAAGCAGCAGGAAGAATTGCATTGCAAGCGAAAGAAATAAAAACCTAGACAAATTTCCATTTAAGAAAATAAAAATAAAACGAGAGAGAGAGAGAGAGAGAGAGAGAGAAAGAAATATTACTTTTCAGTTGCTTAAAATAAATGTTTAGAGAAGCAGAAAGAAATAGAAAGAGAGGCAAAGAGGAGAGAGAGAGAGAGAGGGAAGATAACAAACTTCGTAACAAGAAATAATGCCACAATAATATGCCCGATAAATGTAAGAGTTAAAAGCTCTACACTTACTCTCAACATAACAAGCTGCATACAATACAGGATGTTTGTAAGCCAAGCCAACCAAGCAAGCCAAGCCACCAACCCAGGCCAAGCCAAGCCAAAGCAGCAGGAAGAATTGCATTGCAAGCGAAAGAAATAAAAACCTAGACAAATTTGCCATTTAAGAAAAATAAAAATAAAACGAGAGAGAGAGAGAGAGAGAGAGAGAGAAAGAAAGTGAAAAAAAAGTATTAATTTCGCTACTTGTTATGCGATAAAGGCGAACGCAGAAGTGAAGAAGAATCTGAGGAATAAAAATATTCTTTTTAAAAAAACTCATAAAATTCTTTCGAAAAGTCAAAGATGAGAAAGAAGAAAAGAAAACATACTTGGGCCCGTGTGTGCAGTGGCAAGCAACAAAGAGATATTCTTGGTATTGCAACAAAAAAAAAAGCGAAAAAAAATATTTCCAAGTAATAAACGTTGTTGCTGTGATTGTCTAGGCGATATATACACGAGGTAATATGTGAACTTTAAGCGGAAATTGTCTTGTGACTGCACCCAACACTGACTGACTCCAAGGCATTCTTTGTTTATACAGTTACAGTCAACCTGGCCGGTAGTGCTAGTGTGTGTGTTTGATACATGCAGGCAGGAAGAACAGTTGAACGGATACTAGCGAGAGACGTAATAAATTTATAAATTAACTGCACTTTTATAACGACTTATATGGCCACACGTACGCACACACATGTATTGTATTTAAACTTGGTATTTTATGTTTGAGTTTCTTTTTTAAATTTACAAAAATGTTCTAAACAAGCTATAGGGGGGGGGGAGTGATAAATGAAGTCTGAAGAACAGCAGAATAGTGGGAACCTTAGAAGGAGCTGAGTTGGATTATTAGATGTAAGGCCACGGTTCAAATCCCAGGTCAGAGATCTCAAACTATACAAAATATGAAGAAATATTTCTTCGGCGTCTCTCTCTTCTGACAGTATTCTGACAAAAACTCTGAATGTTAGGTTAGTGTGAGCTTTAGGAGGGAGTTACGCAACTTCAGTGTGCTTGGATTATTAAATGTAAGGCCACGGTTCAAATCCCCGGTCAGATAGCTCGAACCAAAGGGAATTTGAAAACAAAATGTTTCTTCGGCTCTCTCACCCAACAGTATTCTGACAAAAACTCTGAATGATAGGTTAGCGTGAGCCTTATGAGTGAGATACGCAACTTGAGTGCGTGTTGATTACTTGGCGTGAGACCATGGTTCGAATCTGATACCTGGAATAAAACGAAATTTCAAAAAATATATCTTCGGAGGCTTCCTCTTTGCAGTCTTCTGGCAAAAACTCTGAATGTTAGGATAGTAAGAGCCTTACTAGGCAGTTACGCAACTTGAGTGTGTTGGATTATTAGACGTAAGGCCACGGTTCAAATCCCAGAGCAGATAGAACTTCCTCTCAGCAGCCTTCTGATAAAAATTCTCAGAATGAAATAAAATTACCATGACAACTTCCTCAAAAAAACTGTAGGACGCAGACGACATTAACCTCTAGGTGCCTCCATATTGATACGACAGTCCCTTATTAATTGAAGCAATATCTTGTATTTTTTCCATCATTATGACGTAAAGCCTGGACTTTCATTCAAATGGCAACTCTTAAAGTATACAAATGAAAAGTATTTCAAAAGAAATAAATTCTACTGGCAATAAAATTTGAACTTTAAAACACCCTGTATATTTATTAGAGATACATAAAGACATGGTTTCTGATATCACATCCTATTAGTTAGAAGGTTTTTTTTTTTTTTTTTTTTATAGCTATGCGAGCTAAAGGCTGGGAATCTTCAAAAGACATTGGGTAGCCCGGCCTAACCAATGTGCACGATTCGCCGCAAGACTTACTCTCGGCTTGCTAAACGCATACGTACTAACCAACCTAGTTCGTCACACTTCCTTTAAGTCACGTCCCCCGGGACCACAATCAGTATTACATCGGGGAGGTAAGGATTTAGCGAGTGCTGCTACCCATTTTCTGCTGTTCTTGCCCTCTCTCCATTATCCTTTGTTGAATTAGAACTTCCTTCGTAAAGAAGCTTACCGCGTTCCGTTTTTCGCATGATGTTAGCATCAACTAACCACCGTTTCGGGAGTCACATGGGATCCCAATCGTCCCTCTCCAAAAGATTTTCGTTGATAATCGTAGCGCGGGCAAGTAAAGAATATATGCTCCGCTGTTTCGCTTGTATTTTGACATGATGGGCCACGCTTCATCCACGTCGTGCCTATACTTGAGGAGGTACGCCCTATAGCATCCCATGGCCCGTCAAGAACTGTGTAAGGTAAAATTTACCTGACCGTGTTTCCTTCTAGTCCATTCTTCTATATTTGGTATCAATCTGTAAGTCCATCTTCCTTTGTGGAAAGAAGACCAATCGTGCTGCCAACTATTCCTAGCATCATCATTTACTTGTTCAGGGTGCAAAAGCCCTGTTTCTCCTACTTGCTAAACGTTTCTTTTTCTCTACATCCACTAATAAACGAATCGGCCATCATCCCCGCACACCAAGGCTGCTTCCGTAGATACTGTGCGAAAAGGCAAAATTACTCGGAGGGCAGATCTCCTTAGGTCGCATCAACCCCTATCCTATATGTCTTCTTATCCCATTGGCCTCAGCCCCATATGGGAGCTGCATATAGAGCAATCGATCTAACCACTCTCATCAGCAATTGTCTCATTCTCCTGTCTCGGACCTCCCAAGTTAGGCATTAACCGCGCGAGTGCGCCCGTTGTCGCTGCACACTTCATATTAATTACATCAGGTGTTCCTTGAACGTAAGCCTGTTATCAATTACAACTCCCAAAATACTTGATTGACTGCTTCGATGTTATCCTTTGTTCGCCGACAGTTATGGTGATGAATTCTATTTTCTCCTACTGCTTATCAGTACTACATCAGTTTTATGATCAGCAAGTTTCAGACCTATACTTGCGATCCAGCTTCTAACTCTACCAACTGCTGCGTTGCACGTTCGTTCCAACTCATTAAGATGTTTAAGCCTTACTGCGAGGGCAATACGTCCGCAAATCCAAATATCTTTGCGCCCGTAGGAAGCCTAAGCCTCAGTACACCATCATACATGCGTTCCATAGTATTGGGCCCAGCACCGAACCCTGTGGTACCCCTGCTGTTATAGCGTAGAACTTTCTGCCTTCGTCAGTGTCATATAGGAGCACCTCTATCCCTAAAGTAGTCAATTATAAGTTCCTTCAAATATCCAGGTACGTCCCTTCTCATCGAGTGCAGCCAGAGTGCGTCCCATCTGCCGAATTGAAGGCGTTTTTGACGTCCAGAGTGATGATGGCGCAATACTCCTTATCACCCTCAGCCAGCGGTCACCGCTGATGGCCTCTTTCGCCACGGTTATGACCGCCTCAATTGCATCCACCGTGGAGCGACCTCTTCGGAATCCAAATTGACGATCCGACAAGCACATCTCTCTCCCAATGTCATTTCCAGTCTTCTGCAAATTAGCTTTTCCAGTAGTTTACCTGCAGTATCAATCATACAAAGTGGTCGGTAACCTGATGCATCTTGCGCGCCAATTGCCCTTCGGGATGAGAACTAACTTCTGTCTTAGTTAGAAAGGTATGTGTGTGTGTGTGTGTGTGTGTGTTATTTTTAATTGGCATGTTTATTTCTTGTATTGCGACAACAGAAAGAAGCAGAAAAACTGACATTAGTCACCAGCTCACTGAATATTTCACAACATTGAAGTCGACAACAGACACATGATAGAGACTTCAAGTTATATTGACCAGTTGTACTTTAAAGGCTTGAGCCAAATCGATTTAAGCACTGTTTTTAATGTAAGGCCTGGTATAATGTCAATAGTGTGTTGAAACAGTGCAGTTATCTTTACACACAGAATTGGTCGTTACAACCCTTTAGTCAGCACAACAACCTAGTTTGTCACATCACTTGTTTTGTGCGTGTTAATTTTTTAGACCTAAGAATGTAATCTGAACCTCTAGTTCTAACCTCTGAAGCAATCTTCTAGCAAAATCCGTGAGAGTAAAGAAAATTAGTGTGAAAAGTTGCTCGAAAATCTGTTCGACTTTAAACTGTTGGTCCCATCACTCATAAATAAAGTTACCACACTTAATATAGGTTTTTGGGAGAATCCAGGTCATAATCCTGACTAAAGTGTTGTAATGACTTACTATGACACTAGAGGGCTACTGATATACTATAATTAAACAATCTATGGATCTGCTGTCGACTCTTACTCGATTTTCCATCTAAAGCTACCTCAAAGCGTTTAGCTAGACGAATCACAAGATGGTGTTCGGTGTCTGTGATGTCAACTACCTGCCTTGTACTTGATTAGCACGAAAATATCATTCATTCTGTACTCCAGCCAAGTGTCTGTTGTGGTGATACATTCTCCTCCATTCATGAAATTGAGTTTGAATCACTTCGTATTCTGAAAAATTTTTTTCTTTCAGTTTACAAAGCTCGGGAAAAAGGTTGGTTAGAATGCTTAGGTTATTTCCATACAATGTAGGTAGGTTGGAGTGATAGCTTTGATATCAAAAGCTTACTTGAATACGCATAGCGTTCTGTTGTGATGCCACTGGTAAACGCGGTCCCTGTACTAGCCGAGTTCAAACTAGGACAGAAGTTGGTTAGCCCAAGGGCTAGACATCAAAAGCACGACTATTTTACGCTGGAAAACCAGACCGAAAGTTGGATAAACGAAACCATATTCTTGAAATCAATGGATGATAGCTCCGTGAAACTGAAAAGGATTGGAAAGCTAAACAACCTATACCTGCACTTCTCAAGAGATCGGCATTGACAAAGACAGTGGATCTGCACCCTCGCCAGAAGTCGTTAAATGGAAGCTGCATTCTTTCTGAATGTCTTCCCATAGTGCAATGACTTGTAAGCATGGCCACTGTGATCGAGATAATCAGTTACGACCAAGTCCGAGTAACTGATTGGTGCGCCTTCTATC
>QOCX01001050.1:16037-26145 GCA_005959815.1 Sarcophaga bullata | reverse complement strand
GTTCAGTGAGTCTAGCGGTGCTGCAGGACTCCTTATTGACCCAAATATTTCCATCTTCCATTTGTGTTCCTTTTCAAACTACCTTTCTCACTCTACAAAAACGCTGCAGGTCTCTATAGAGTCAGTTTCGCTGGTCAAGCTTAGCTGCCTGCTTAAAACTTAGAAATTAATTTTCTTTAATTATGCACTATGGGCCTTCTAACCTTACATATATACTTTCAATCATTGTGGTAATCGACTGTTTAATTAATTCTCTTTTTTTTTCTTCTTTTCTTTGCAGGTAAGTTTTGTCTTTTCATATGATTTTTCACCTCAACAAAGTAAGTTTTTAAACGATTTTTATGAAATCGCAGTGACTTTGTCATTACATTTATGCCACCACTGTATAAAATATAAATTTAAACAATAATCCCTTTTGTATGTATGTGTGCGAGAAAAATTTTTTTTGTGTGGCTTTTTGGCAGAGCTAAAGATTAACTAGAGCTACTGCAGCCGAACAGTTTACCGTTTACTTAAGTGTTAAAAAGGCAGGCGTTAAAAAGCAAGCAGTGGCATCAGGGACATTGAAGACACAGTGTTTAGCGTTGAAATCATTTTAATTTTCATTCTTTTTGTTATTGTTGTTGTTTTTTATGACTTTTTTTTAACATTTTCATTTGCGATGATTTTTCTGTTTTTATTGAAGAATTTTTGGAATTTTTTCTGTTTTACGACCATAAACTGTAAACTGTTATGCAGTGTTCCATTAAGTTAGCGCTCTATTACGATGCATAATACCGCATGCATGCACAACCAACCTTGCCGCCAACATAATTTTTTTATTTTCTTGAGGTTTATGGTCTTGAGCAAATGCATTGCTGCTTAGCAGGCTGTAAGCAGAAAAGGCAGCGGCAACAGCATGCATTGCTAAAATGTTTGGTTGTTGTTTCGTATACAATTTTCTGTTTCTTCTGTGTTGTTTTTTTTCTTTTTTTGCTTTTTATGGGATTTTATTTACGGTGGTCTATTTCCTTTGCGCTACTTTTCAAAAGATTTCCTAGAAAGAGATTTCTTTTCTTTTCTATCTCTCTCTCTCTCTCTCTTTATCGCTTTAATGATGTATTTGGCATCCGTGTTGTCTCACACATATGCAATGTATGCCTGCATATGCGGTCGTAGTTCTAAGTTGCCTAAAAATTCATTTTCATTCATCGTTTTAGTTTGTTGATGCAACATCAAAGCACGGTAATGTCTCAGTGCAATGGTAATGCAAGCACATGACATTGAATGCTGCTGCTCCTGCTGTTGGCATTATCAACAAAATATTGAAAAAAAAAATGATTTTTTTTTGTGTTTTTTAAAAGCAATAAACTGAACTTTAGTTTTTTGTTTGTTATACTCAAGTTTTATCGCTTTTTTTTTTGTATCATAAAAATTGTTTTTTTTTTTGTTCTTCCATTGTAAACTGCTTATAAATAAATAATGAGTCTGTCGTTGTAGGTTTTCTTTCTATTTTTATTTGGTAACAAATTTCTTTGAACTCAAATCTAAAAGGAAACTAAATCTCTGCTCTGTATACAGTATACATACATACGAGTACATACATACATATGCATTTATATATTTGGCTTACAATTGTGTAGACATACAGATAAACAAGCGATGCAGAGAAGAAGTATCACTTTATCAATAAAATGTGATTTCTTTTTCTCTTCTTGTCTCGTTTATCTTTTATTTCAATTCGTTTTTATCTTCACTTTTCCGTTTTTTTTTATGTCTTTTTTCTAAGTTGCAAATCTATTCACTCTGTCCTTAATGTAGTTTGCTTATGTTTATTTATTTCGAAACAATAATCATCTATCATTGGAAATTGATTTCTGAAGATGTTTTTAAGTCAACATCTGCAGCAGTTCATATGGAGAAGTTTATTATAAGATGGTTCAATAATAAATAATAATCAAAGCACCCTTTTCATATATGTACACCAGAGATCAGCAATAAGTATTCAAAATAAAGCGTAGAATCGAAGCATACTCATAATTTCTAATAATTTCTAATACACATTCATAGTAATTTTAATATCATGCAACCTGTTTACTCATATTCAAAGTTCGAAGTACTCTCCATACTCATACTTAACAACACGTATGATGTTGTTGATTTCGGCTCTGCATTACTCAACATATATACGACGAATCACCAAATAAGTATGAATCGCGTACGAACACTAAAATACTCACTAGAAGATTGTGTTAGAATATGCCTTGAATACTTCCTAGAAAACTTCCTTGTATTCTAGCAGTATGGAGTAAGTATGATTGGCTTATACTATGGTGAGTGCCCAAAAACCTACTTGATTTCTTAGTTGTATAACAATAGGCACCAAACTCTTGATCGAACTCCTCTACTTTCTCTATGTAAAAAATACAAAGTAATTTCAATGCCTGCTTCTAGCCTTTTTCAAACAGTCTTTTGCGCCTTTCGAGCAGTATTCGTCTAAATTTAACGAATATTTGTAATTTCATAAACACGGCCTTAGAGATCAGCAATGAGTATTTAAAATGATGAGTAAAATCGAATCATACTCATAATTTCTAATACTTATAGGCGGCATTCATATTTATTTTAATATCATGGAACCTCTACACTCATGTTCAATGTTTGAAGTACTCATCATACTCTCATACTTAGCAACACGTATGATGTTGATGTTGATTATGACTTTCCATGACTCAACATATACACGACGAAACACAAAATAAGTATGATTCGAGAACGAACATTAAAGTACACACTAGATTGTTGTGTGTTAGCTCTGCTTGCTGCTCTGTGTTTTTTGCTTATGTGTCTTTTTCTATTGTTGTAAATGCAACAATAACTAAGGGCTTGTTCTTGTAAGGCAAGCAATTTCGCTTGTCTGTCTCTTTGCATGAAAAACACAAACAAAAAACCCAATTTTGTTTTTGTTTCCCATGTACACAGACTAGCAAGTGATATTGCTCTAAGACTGTAAATTTTGATGAATGATTCGAGTCACTGGAATCGTTTATAAGTATTACAAGAATGAGTATTCTTATGAATCAAACATATTTCGAATGGTATGAGTTTGATGTCAACGTTGTAAGCATACTCATTGCAAACCGGTACTTATAAATAAACGTTGTAGTGAGTACGAATGAAACAGCGTACAGTGTAGTTAAATTTCAATATTCTCGACTCACTTGTACTCAAAATTTCATGAGTGCTTAGGAGTAGCGAAAAAACGATCTCTGATACACACCCTCTTACTAAAAATCTTTTGAGAAAAGTTCATCAGGAAATATCGTCAACGTTTAATACGTTGCGTAACATTCTGCAGCTGCAAAAAAATGCCTGTGGAGTACATATTTGTGGAATATATGTTCGGGGTTCTATCACTTTCCAAATTGTTTTTAAACAATTGGCTGCAATACAGGCAAAAGTCGCCATAGTCTAGTAGGTAGTGTGTTGACTTACTAGACGTAAGGCCATGATTCGAACCCCAGTTCAGACATCAAAACGGAAATATGAAAAAATATCTCTTCGGCTGCTTACTCTCAGCATATTTCTGAGAAGAACTCTAAGAGTAAATAAAAATTGCTGTGAAAAGGTTCTTAAAAAATCTGTTGTTCCGGGTCGACTCATGTATAAAATTAACACAAGCAACATAAGTGTTGTGAGAAACTAGATCCATAATCCTGAAAGAAGGGCTGTAATGACCAATTATGTATGTATGTACGTCCAATGATGTCGAGATCTATGACGTACGTAATCAACTGGAGAGTTTAGTAACAAATAGTGCCACTGCGATAAATTTACGCCTTCTGTAGAACATACTTGACGACATACTAACGACGTTGAGGAAGAAACTTCATAAGGCTTTGTCTGGAGGTTCTAGGAGTTCTTTATTTCGGTTGTCAAAGCTACAAGAGTTGCTTAAAGCCATACAGCAGATCCTTATCAGCGTCATAGTAATACCAACTCAAATACTCTCGCTCTCAATCAAAAACCAAATTCTCTATGAGTTCTGCTTTAAATTATGGTCTACAGTGCTCAAGAAGTTGCCTGGGGAATAGAAATATTATTCTTGAGTATTACCGTGCTATCAAACGGCTATCAAAACTTTGTTTTTTTTTTTTTAATCGCAATTATATTTTCCATGTTCACCGCTCTATCATCGTATTATTTATTCTCTGGCTGTTGCTATTTGATTATGAACAAATAAAACCAAAAAACTTTAACAAATATTTTGTACTTCTTTTGCATTTTGCTTTGAACAAAATTTGCTTCGTTTTGTTGTTT
The DNA here is from genome assembly GCA_005959815.1 of Sarcophaga bullata. Lineage (NCBI taxonomy): Eukaryota > Metazoa > Arthropoda > Insecta > Diptera > Sarcophagidae > Sarcophaga > Sarcophaga bullata. The sequence goes on along the minus strand of QOCX01001050.1, from coordinate 21,846 downwards.
TAAATTGAACAGAAAACAGAAATCTCTGTTGCAACATTCAAGCCATGATTTTGCAAGCTTCCATAAAGCAGGAGGAGATTTTTTTTCCAAACTTTCTTTTTTTTTCAATAAAATTTTTTCCGATTTGAAATTTTCTTTTTCTCGGGGATTTAGTTGTTGTTGCAATTATTGTTGTTGTTGTTTTTATTTATGGCAATATTAATGCAATCGCTTAGTTTCCACAAAAATTTTTTTTTGTTTGCTTCACTTATTTTTTCTTTTTCCTTTTTTTCTCTGCCACAACTAACCCAATTTCTGATGCTTAACTTATGCAATGAAAGAGGGAAGAAGGGCTTACTTTCGCTGTGTACCTCCCTTTTAAATATGAAGGAACATAATGCCAAAAGAAAAACTTTTCAGCTGTGCTCTCGAAATGGTCCAGATTTTAAACAGAAAGTATAACGAAGCATGAGAAATGGTGAAAAAACCAGCATAAAAGTGTTATGGCGTAAATTCAAGTATAAAAGAAAGAAATCCATTATTGGTCGATATATACAATGTACATAGAAAAGAAGGAAAAACTGAATGGAAAATGGAAGAAGAAAAAGCGAAAAAAAAGTTTTTCTCAACCACAGAAAACTACAAAATTTTTTAGATTTTTCCTAAAGAAAGAGAGAGAAAAAAAATGTGTTTCTGTACAACATTTATACTGACTCAGTCACTCAGTTAGTTATTCTTTCAATCATTCATTCACTCAATCATTCATTCAAAGCATATCCATTTGAGTTTTATGCTTAAAATCTACCATCAGTTCAATATGATTGAAGTAGTGGCAGTGGAAGTGGATTTTGGTGGTCCAAAGTTTCTTTTCTCTTCTTTAGTTTGAACAGACAGACGAAAGATCTAAGTTTTCTTTTATTTTATTACCTTCCCCCACCTTCTGCTCTCTTGTCTTTGTTGTTAGAAAATTACCAAGTAAATCCATGTGATTTCAAGTGATACGACGATTCGTGTTCTTGCAATAATTTTTTTTTTTGTCCATAATTTCATATTCTTTGCAAAGGGAATTACAAAACATATAGAGGGGAAGGGGGGTTGGTAGGGAAGAGAAGTATGGCTGGCCATGATTTCATATATAAATAGCAACGATATTTTGATAATCATGATATATTAGTCACTCGTGTATCCAAATCAGTTGTTGTTTAGCCACACAGCTTGCTTGCTAAACTTCTTTTTCTTTTTCTTTCTTTCATTCTTCGTCTTCTACTTCTTATATTTGTGGTGACATTTTTGCAAAATTTGCAAAAAAAGAAGCAAAAAGAAAATGAAATAAAATCGTATTTGTATTATTGATTTCAATTGTCTTTCGGTCTTGCCTTCCTTTCCATTATCAGTGAATCCCATTCCATTTGTTTACAATTTGAGTTGAAGACCAAAAAACTCCAGAAAAAAAAATTTTTTTTTCTTTTCTTCCTTTTTTTTATTGCCCTTCCCTCCTCGCTTGGATGTGGGTTCGTTAGCGTATTCATAATATTCTTTGCAACATTTAAATGCCATTAAAGGTTAAAGAATTCATAAGAAATTCTCAAATATATGAAGACATACGGTAATGATGATGAGGATGATGATAGTGATGCCAGACCATTTACAAAACCTTATGCTTGATTATGTAAGAAAAACTTTAAATGTAAGTACAAAAGACAGGGACAACCCTTCTTCCTGCAGGATTTCTGGTAATGTTCGAGAGCTGGATTATATCGAGTTGAGCGTTCAGTGCAGTAGATTCAAAAATTTTTGATGGGGTTTCTCCAATAGCCTTGGAGAGTTAACCACTGATCTGAATGCAGTTGAGAGATTGATTTTGATTTTCTTTTGCCCTCTTTTTTCCTTCTAGTTTCCTATCATCTTTCATCACTTATCCTATGAAGGTTTTTAAATTACATACTCGTATAGCATAGGCCACCTATCGGTTTCAATTGGAACCATTGGTTATTTTGAATCTGGCAATATTTACGTCATTCTGTTCTGTCACAAAATTCAGTATGTTATTGCCATTAAACGTAATGAAACGATTGACGATTGAGCAACATCGGGATTTATTGGGCCATCGAGAAACTGCACTATGATGCCAATCATCTGAAGTTCATTTTGATCTTGCTGGGTACGTTAGTAAGCAAAATTGCCGTATTTGGGGCTATGAAAACCCACACATGGCCTTACAGAAGCCAATGCATTTATTACGGTGACACTTTAGAGCAAATTTGAGGAGCAAAGGCATATGGCCCCATATTCCTTTGAAAATGTGGACGGCGCTACCGTTACGTTCAATGGAGACAATGTTATCCGATTTTCTGGTACCCGCTCTTCATGGTATAGATGTGAACAATGTTTGGTTTCAACAGGATGGTGCAACTTGCCACACATTTCATGCCCCAATCGATAAATTGCGCCAAACGTTTGATGGTTGCTTATTCAGACGAAGTGATGACGTCAATTGGCTGCCAAGAAGCTGCGGTTTGACAGCGTTGGACAATTTTCTGTGTACTTAAATAGCCTACACCCTATACATAATTGATCATTATAACCTTTTAGCCAGGCTTACCAGCTAGCTTCTCACAGCACAATCATATTGTGTATGTTAATTTTATTAATGAGTGCCGAGACCTACAGTTTAAAGTCAACTCCAGACGACAGAATATTTAAAAACTTTTCATGGCAATTTTATTTTTACACTCAAAGTTTTTGCCAGTACTCCTACACATCTGTGCTTCATGTGATTCCTAGAATATGTCCAGCTTTCATGAACTATTTGAATGGTTATTGCAAGGGAGAGCACGTGTTCAATTTCAAAACACTTCTTAGAATTATTCGTCTGGAGTCTGTAATAATTGTTCTTCCTTTTCTTATCCTTAATAAGTTTTCCAATTTAAACAATTAAAGAATTGGTAAAAAAAATATTCCAAAATTTGAAATGCCAGGAGACTAAAGAAAAAGAAAAAAAAGGAAAAAATGGAAAGAAGTAACACAAGATCAAAGGCCATAAAATTCAGCCAATAATTTCAAATAAAAATTTCTTATAATTGTGCTGCTGATGCTTTTGTCTGGCCATGCGAGAGGCCAAAGGCATGCAAACCATCACACAAATTACTTCACAATTGTAATATTTTCTGGCATTTTTTTTTTCTTTTTTTGTTACTTATTTAATCTCTAATAATTCATTCATTCTACAGGCTCTCTCTCATTCACTCTCTCTCTCACTCTCTCTCTCTCTCTTTACTTAATGTTAACTCGTGTAAGTTTTTTCTTCTATTTTCGTTGTCTTCTAAGCAAAGGAAAGAAAACACCTGGAAAATGTTAGACACTAGCAGTAGGCGGTTCAAAGGAAAATATTCAAAATTATTGAGTCCAGCTAGTCAAGGGCAGGGCAGGGTAAGGTAAATCATTTATCATGGCATTTATGAACTTTTGTTCATTTGCGTTGTGGTGATGCTGCTGCTACTCATGTTGCTTTTGCTTTTTGCTTGTGCTGCTGATGCCGATGATGATGATGATGTGGTAGACTTGGTCGGTTAATAAATAATATTTTTTGAATTGCAATAGCTACAACAAAACCAACAACAACAGTAATTCACTTGGCCATATAAAACATGGTATTTCTTCTCTTTCTCCTGCTGCTCCTTTGACTTTTTCCAAGTTGAAGAAAATTTATTGAACTTTTCCTCTACCAACTACCAGAGCACCAAAAGAGCACCATCACAGCCTCATCGTCTTTAAGCATGACTTTTAAGCCCCAGAGCCCTATTGCCACTTAATCATGGTTGAATAAAATTTTACATTATTTTTCCCGAGTTGATTACAAATGTTAGAAATAAAAATAATAAAAAAAACAAAAACAAAAACAAAAAACAATATTTAATGGAAGTTTTTCAATGGCTTTTAAACTTACCATTCAAGTGTAGTTTAATTTGTTCTCCTTGTCTAACGGGAATCTTTAGTTAAACTTCTGTACTTGTGTGGGTGCAAATAATTTATGTGTTTAGGGGGGGGGGGGGGTAAATAATAGGAAATTCTCAGAAATTTCAATAAAAATTTTATAGAAATTCAATTCAGGGTGAAATATAATTTAAAAGGGAAGAGAAAATAGTGCCCTTCAGCCTATTTTTTTTTTAGAACTTAAAATAAGGCTCTGGCTGCCTATACTCACTAAGAGGGTAGGGAAGGCAGTATATTTTGGTTGTAAGAACAAGTTTAAAAAGCACTCGGTACTGTATTGAAGGCAAATCAATGTGGCCATGAAATTGGCTGAATTTACCTTGGTTCTCTCTGTTTATCAAACAGCCACTCCTTAGCACAGTTCTCTATCAGCAAAACTCTCATATGTAGAGATTGCCACTTTACTCCATGGTTGTACATGCACTCGAGTTAATCCATATCGATGTCTCAGCACTTAGCTTTGATTTCAGTTGCCGTAGCCTAGTAGTGTGTTGACTTATGCAACTTGAGGCCATAATTCAAACCACAACTCAGATAAGTCAGATAAGATAAGTCAGTCAAAACGAAATCCGCAAAAATATTTTTTGTGGAGGCTTTCTCTCAGCAGAAATAAAAAAAAAACTCTGGGATTCTCTGAATTCGCCATGAAAAGTTTCTCAAAAATCTGGAGCTCAGTCCCGCCGCTCATGTATGAAATTAACACACACAACTTGAGTGGTGTAAAAAGCTAGGTTGCAACCCTGATTGAAGGGTTGTTATGACTTCTTATGTATGTATGTATGGATATGTATGCGTACGGTGCATAAGCTTGATACATAAAAGTTAACGTGGTAACGCCATTTAGTCCATATGTTCTGTAGTGCTCTACAATGCTGTAGGTCTAGTGAATGTGTGCATTACCATCAAAATCTAAAGAATCTTTCTTTCCTTAAAGTCCCCAGTGGCTTACAGTAGTAGATTAAAGCCTGTAGAAATCGTTGGAGTGCATTCTCAATCTATTTTGGTGTCGAAGCAACAGTTTTTGTTACCAGAAATAAATATTCCGAGCCCATTGAGAAGGTTAGATAAGGTTAAGCAAGGCGGCGGACCCTCTCGAAAGAAGAGGTCCCACTTAGGCCAGTATTTGCGATCATTGTAATACCACAATTAGTTCTAACTAGGAGTCAACCATTGCCATTAGAAAACTATTCTGTGCCCAAAATAAATCTTGCTAGTGCAACAATCCTTAAATTAGAGAGCTCGGTCAACGATGTCAGTGGCCATGGTGAAACTCAATTCCAAACGAAAGTCTATGCCATCGACAGATGTGCCCAATTGATTTTGAATAGGGAGTACATAAAGCAGGATATAGCAAGACTACTTGATGGTCAGGTCGCCATTTCAACACATACGGCTCTTAGGAGATTAAATCGAAGATAGTAGAAGAACTGTCTGGAGTAACTGAAGGCTGATGGAACCAGGGTCCTTCTATGGAGTGGAAAAGACTAATTGGAAGTGTATGCTCAAAAGAGAGAGCTGCTTTAAGACTATTCTTAAAGCAAGTGCGATTGAGGTCACAAAAACTTTTGTTGCTAAAGATCTGAAAAAACAGAAGATCTGAATCATGCATCAGACTATTCAGGAGCATTGTAGACTCAGTTTACACTTGTGCACTTGTGACACCTATCGCACCATGATAACAGATTTTTTTTGTATCCGTTTTTCATGGTATTGCTATAAGCGATGTTTATTTTCAACAGTTTGGTGCAACTTGCAACACATCTCCTACCGCAATTGATTTATTGCGTCAAACGTTTGATGGCCGTTTAATTACCCGAAATGATGATGTCAATTGATC
>QOCX01001050.1:345-16032 GCA_005959815.1 Sarcophaga bullata | reverse complement strand
AGCTGCCATTTGACACCATTTGGACTATTGTCTCTGGGGCGCTGTTAAAGAACAGTGTTATGCCGACAAGCTAGAAACCATTAAGCACTTGAAGGCCAACATTCGGGATGCCATTGACGAGAAACGTCTACCATACACTCGAAAAAGTGTACGAAACTTAGGCGACCGAATGAGGTACTGTGAGTCCAGCTGTGGCAGCCATATGAATGAAGTAATATTCCATGTTTCTACATGCACTTATAATACACCAACCATCTGTCTATTTTGTGACAGTTTAGGGTATTCTATCCTATCTATCTATCCGGGAAACTTCTTCAAACAATACTTTGCTTTAGTAATCTCATGGTAGTGGTTTGAAGGAATAAATTTCAATTAATTTCGCTTTTCCTTTTCCTATTCCTATTTGGAATAGGAAATGTTCCATTTCGTTCCAATATTACACAATATGGGAACTTATTTGTATTTTGAGAGAGGTGACATAAATTAATAGATCTCTTGTGGTCTTTGGGTAAAGAGTCCATTATTCTTTTAATAAACCGGCGTAATGGCAGTTTCTTTTAGATTTTTTTTTTTTGATTTATTTTTGAGGCCTTTTGTTGTTGTCGTTATTATTTGCAACAATACAACACAGATTAATAAAAAAATTTTTGCAAATTCTCGCAAAAATTTTAAAAACCAATGAGTGTCATACCGTGACGTATGAGTGATGCAAAATTAATTTGTTGCCATCAATAATACGTATACGCCACCTGAAACCCAATGTACAAGCAAAATAATTGCAAAATGAAGAGAGAAAAAAGCATCCTCAAATATTTAATTTAAAAAAATTAATTTTCATTTTAATTAATTTAATTTCGTTTGCGCTTGTTTTTGTTTTTATTTTGCATGGAACAACAATTAAAAACAAAACCAAAGATGACGGAAAAGCAAGAATTCAAAACAGCAAAAAAATAACGATGAAGAATGTCAATAAAATGGTTGAGGGGTGTTGTGTTGGCATAAAATATAAGAAAAAAATATTATTTTTTATTTTGTTTTTGTTTTTCTCATTATGATGCTATGATGGAGGAAAATAAATAGAAAAAGCAGAAAAATATTCCGAATACACACTTATGAACGTATGTATTAGTGTTAGCACAAGCATAATTATGTAAATTTACACAAATTATTTTGTCATTTACAATACAATAGATTGTAGTGCAACACGACCACCAGTGGCATCAACAGCAACAGCAGCAACAACAGCAATAACAGCCATAGTAGTAGCAGCAATAACAATAACAACATTTGTTGATATGGGCAATATTCAGGCAATTATTTAAATTGTAATTAACTCGGCTCTGTTGTTGATGCAGTGTGCAACAAAATGAAACGGAAGAGCTTGCCGCAGCCAGGCAATAGCAATTGCAAATTAAACAAAATTAAATGAAACGAAATGAAACCAACAAAAAAGGAAAGAACGTGAAGCAAAAATATAAAATGAATTAAAATTGACAATAATAATTATAATAGATATGTACGTATGTAGTTCAACAATTGAAACAACAACAACAACAGCAACAGCAACTGTACTGCCACAATGACGTAACATAAAAGGCGCAACCATAAAAATATCGACGGCTATACAATACAAATGTATTCAAACAGGGTCATTGGAATCCAATGATGTTTTGAAAAGTTTTTTGTTTGCATGTTATTATCTTGCATTTCTCTAAAGAGCTAGGTTCAAGCAAAGTTAGGTAAACAAATCATTTGCCATGGCATTTATGATTTTTTGTTCATTTATGGTGTGGTGATGCTACTACTTCTGTTACTTTTGCTTGTGCTTTTGACGATGATGATGATGTGGTAGATTTGGTCGGGTAATAAATACAATTTTTGTATTGCAATAACAACAATAATTCACTTGGCTATATCCTCATCCTATTCCTCTGCTCCTTTGACTTTTCCAAGTTGAAGAAAATTATTGAACTTTCCCTCGAACTACCAGATACCATGAGCATCAACATAGCCTAATCGACTTTAAGCGTGAATTGCAAAAGCCACAAGAACAACAACATCAGTAATTCACTTGGTCATATGGAATATTGTGCACAAATCTTTCTTATCTTTCTCCTGCTGCCCCTTTGACTTTTCTCCAAGTTGAAAAAAATTTACTGAACTCTTCCTTCAACTACCAGATACAAAAAGAGCATCAACATAGCCTCAGCGTCTTAAAGCATTACTTTAAAGCCCTAGAGCCTTATGGGCACTTAGTCATGATTGAATAAAATTTCTTCTTTTTCTCTATGTTTTACTTCCTATCGAAATACCATCGAAATAGATTGAGGTATAGGCGTATACGCTGATGTACGTATATTCGCTTGCCGTTTATAACCTACAAATTCTACAACCTCTTCTACTTATTTTCTTCATTGGCTATTAACAATACGATTAACGAATTTCACCTGTCGTAACACACCTTTCAGGCGCCTTTGCTTCTTGCGCACCTATGCCAGTTGGTCACACCAATCGATGACGGGGCGCCTCGATTTGGTCCTTCCAATGCAAATAAGGTCGTTCTCTTCACCGACTTTTGCAGATATTAACTTGCCGAGCAATCCGCTGTATATTAATACGCTGCACGACGTCCATTTCATTGAAGAGCTCATAAAGTTCACTATTGGATCGGATGCTGATATCATCGCCAACTCGCACTGGACCGAAGACCTTACGTAGAACTTTTCCCTTGAATACTCCCAAGTCTGCTATATCAGTGCTTAATTCTCTACAGTAACTTAAATTTCTTTTCAAATTTCTATTTTTATTTTTTATTTCGAACAACAAACTCAAACTTAAATGACCCTGTAATGTCTATTAGTATGTTAATAAATATTTTTTTTTTGTATGCCCGTTTATAACTTCGTTTATTTTAATGTCTGTTGACTGTATGAGTGCTTCACATAATTGCATGGGTTTACACAAACTCCCCCCCCCTCTCTCTCTCTCTCTCTCTCACGCTCTCTCGTTCCAAACACACTTGTAGTCTCCTTCATCATTTAGGTTTGAAATTTGCAAAAATAATTCGCACATAATTTCAATCGAAAATGCTTACTTATTACGCCAATACATATGCTGTAATACATACATACATAATGTAATACATATTTGTGCCACGTATATGTGTATTAGTAAGTAGCAAAATGTATATAAATGCTAGTATTTACCTCTGTACGTGTATGTGTATGTGTATGATTGTCATGCAATGATGTCAACCGCAAAACAATGCGGTAAAGTTTTATTAAATTTTATATTGACTGCACAATTGCAACTCCAATGCATTGCATACACATACACACACTAGCACACCAGCACACACATACTCGGACACGAATGCACATATACTTATGCATTTAGTGAAAAACCAAAGTTGCATTTATTTGTGACAAAAAAAGAAAGAAAAAAAATACAAAAAATATTATCAGTTACATAAATAGTAGGTAACAAAAGTATTCTTACGTGTTCACGTGTGGAATTAATTTACATTTTTGAGCCCCTTTTTTGATGACACATTGTATGGTGATTGAATAGCCCATAATAATCGGATTTAAATATTCATCAACCACATATATTTGAGATAACAACGAGACTGTCTCGCTTTCCTATCACTTGCTCTACTTGTTAGCTGTAGAAGGGTGGTCAGTGCCAACTTGTGACTTTAAATACTCTCACAGGGTCAGTTAGGTTGCGTTGCAATACTGTATTAATCACATTTATCATCATTTGATGTCGGTGTGCACCTTGTTTCAAGTACCTTGTTCAGATAACGTTAGTTAGTCATACTGTGCTGATCAAAGAATTCCATTTAACCTACCTCTATAGTTGGTAGGAACTTAAACTTCTGCTTAAACCAGCCATTAGAACGTCATTAATAAGAAAAATAATTCAAATGTCTATCAACTTTTTTTTATCACTGTATACAAAACTACAGTTATAAGCAGACATTTTGTATGCATTTGAATGCTTAAGCATGCATGTATGGAATGTTGGTTACGAACATTGCTATAAAACGACGACGTTTGCCCTCTAACGATTCATGCGATTGACTGTTAGTTACTGTAGAAGGCAGTAATAATTGTCGTTTTATAAACCCCAGTAGGCAAACACATATTAACGGGCACTATGGGCAGGAAACCATATTTTACACACAAATAATTGTTAAAAAACAGTGGGGGAACTTAGGACAAATTTTTTATGGCATTAAGATGGACAATTTTTTTTTCTACAAAATTATAACCGGCCCATAGTGCATTAGAGGGATTTAATATGCTGCAGGAAATTAGAAAACAAAACATATTTGAGAATGAAACTTCTTAAAAAAAAGGATTTTTTTTATTAAGAACCAACCAACCCATAGTGCATTTCAAAGACTGTAGAATACGGTTGTTTAAACAGAAGCATGTTGAATGAAATCTTTAAATATTTATGATACAAAAATTAAAAAATAAAAACTTTCTTTCAGTAGCGATTAGAATCAGATTAAACACTAAAAATATTGAAAGACATAAGCGTCCTCAAATGGGACCCATGGGGTTATGTGTAAAACTTTGCAAATTTTGTGTAAAATTTTTTCGATACCCAGTGTTCTGATGCATTTCCTACATTGTCAGTGAGCTCTGCTGGGGCACATTGAATAATACATCGTATTGGCCCAGCGTTTGTGGCCATTGTTGTACATTTTCTAAGTCCAGGCCTAATGCCCCTGTGAAGGGGGTCTGTTGTCTGTTGACTGACTGGCCAGTTGACTGCCTTAATAACTTAAATAATTCCTGCATACACTTCAGCCGAAACTGCAGCTGATCCTTATTTTCTTCAGCAGTCAAGAGATGATGCCGCCAAACTTTACATCCATAACCTTACATTACAACCCTTCAGACAGGATTACGACCTTCTTGTACATGAGTGGCAGAGCATACAGCTTAAAGTCGACTCCAAATGACAGATTTTTGAGATTTTGAACCGAGGCCTCATGTCTTATAAGCCAACTTCTTACTAGACTACGGCGTCATCAGGGAAATGTTTTATCCCTGATTAAGGGGTATAGCTTGTTGACAGTCTCAATACTTTCCAGCAATCAAGAGATAAATAAATCCAGCATGTTAGTAAATGTACCACCCACCACCGTTTATTGCCTCGTATTGCTGATCTATATATTGCAACTGACGGATTAGGCCTTTATGTTGTAGCTCTGGCAGACGAAAGGGCTGTTCAAGTCTGCTTTTCTTATTTGCTAATGCAGCTCCATTTTTTTTTTACTTTGCCGAGGGGATAAACAAAATTATGGTTGGTAACCGTGGTACCTACGCTATCTTCAAGCCAACAAACGAACAAAATTTGATTCTAGTATGTCAAACCGATAGTCAAATTCCGCACGGTCTTTCTTTTTCATATTTTTGACAGACTCCAGTGCCATTTTTTCGTTCTATTTTTACTCACGCTACTATTAGCACAGATTCGCCTAAATCTCCCAGTAATGCATAACTAGGAAATATTGCTTTCGAAGTGAGGGGTATGCTCATATGGTGCTACATTTGCTTTATTCGCTAAGTTCTCAAACACCTTCGATCTTAACAACTCATTACTGGGTTTCCATCTGTTTTGCTACAGAAAAACCGTCGAAATCATAACAATATCCATAGGCACTTGCAATCGTTCAATTTTTGTATCCAAACCGTGATGATTTTCCTTTTATGAATAGGCTTGGTAGAATGACGTCATATCCCCTAAATGAAGATAAGTTGTAAGAAGAAAAAAGGTGGCCATATAGTTAGCATACCGGCACATAGTGCTCTTAAGTTCAGTGAAGTATTTTTCAGTGAAGTATACAAACAACAACAACAAAAAGAAGAAAAATTTGTAACATTCTACTGCCATTACCACAATATGGCTGCGGTTTAAGTGTATCGTTGTTACTTTTTGTTCCCTTATTGCCGTAGTTTTGTTTCTTCTTCTCCCCTTTTTGTTTTTTCTTATGGCATGTTGCACAAACAGAAAAAGTACGCATAAAAACCAATGCAATATTATGTGTTAATGTTGCAACACGGCATAGGTATGACAATTTGATTCTTTATACACGACATGCATGCGACTGTATGGAATGAGTATCATTATGTGAGCATTGCTGGGTGTATGTAAAGCAAGTTGAATTTTTTTTTTCACGGGTCCTGCTTGTGTTTAACAATTTATTGTTACAGAACGTGCTACTGCAGTGATGCAAACAAACTAAAGTAACTGATAGAGTAAAGGCCATGATACACAATATTATAGGCAGACAACAAAAGGCAGTCGATATTTGCCAAGGGGGGCCTTCTTTAAATGTGAGCAAGTGTGTTATGGATTTCTTCGTTCTTATCATTTGTCATTTCATGTATTCTTCCTTTTTTTCTTTGTCCATTTTACAATCATAATAATAAACTTTCTTCTTTGGTTAATGCAGCAAAAAACGTATTTCAACCAAACATTATCGTCGGCTGTTATTTTTTTTTTGCCATAATAATTGCGTTAGTTGCTGGCAAGAGAGGGGATTCTTGATTTATTTGCTTATTTGTTGACAAAATGGTATCCACTTTCCATTCCCTTTTTCTTCAATTTATTTTTTTGTAATTAAGAAAGCACAGGCAATCCAGACAATATAAAGATTCATGGAAATTATAAACATTTTTCTGCCTTCTGCTGACTGCATTTGATCGCAAGAGGCCAAGTGTGGTGACTACGGCGTACGGAGGTAACATGTAGTTGTTAGCCTAATGCTTAGATTGTATCCTGAGCAGGTTTCTCTTTGTGTGCAAGTGAATAGTTGTCATGTTGCCCTATCCTCTGGCCTATTATTGGCATTTTTTGAGCAGTGCTTGGGTTCTAGTTGATCATTTGCTGTCGATAGCGGTGTGTATTTATAGTTTCTCTAGATTTTATAAGCTTGTGGTACACCATGCCTTTCTGATCCCACCAGCCAAAGTTGATGTATGGATTACTATTCCCAGTTTCTTACATATGTTGTGTGTATTATTGAGTGGCGGAAGCTACAGCTTAAAGTCTACTCCGAATGCTCCGACAGATTGTTGAGAATCTCTTTAATGGCAGTGTTATTTACTCTTCGCGTTTTTGTGAGAAGACTGTTGAGACACAGCCGCAGAAGAAATATTTCGTTTCATATTTCGTTTTGTAGCAGATGTCTGACCTAGGATGTGAACAAAGGCCTCCTGCCTTACAAGCCATCATACTACCTACGACGGCTTCGTTTTTTTTGTTTTCGTTTGGTATTCTGAAACTAAATTCAATTTTTTTTTTATTGCCAGTAACAATTCTATGTAAAACTGTTTTTTTATCATGCCTTTAAAGCATAATTTCAAGAATATTCTTTCGGTTTTCCATCTGTCTACCCATTTCCCAGACTTGCATAGCTTTTAAAAGACCAGAACACTTCTGCACACTTCTGTTTTCCATTCAATGCGTTATTTTCAATCTATATTGTTGCCAAATGGCATTTTCCTAGTGATCATCTAGGTACTTCATTCAAAATCTTTATCTTTGAACCTTTGAAACATTTTCTGTATTTGGCTTCTGATAGAGTCTCAACATCATATGCCTGGACAAGCATTCTAGGCCACCTCTTACGACTTCTACTGCTTAAAAAATTAATGCTTTCTGCCAATTACAATATTCTGCTACAAAAATTCGCTATTTTTAATACGATAAAAATGATGATGATGTTGGTTACTCTGTGATTTGTTGTATACTGAATCTGTTTGACAGATGTCATCAGCAAAACAAGAACTGTTCCCTATGGAAACATTTGTATCTTGACTTTCACTTTCACTTCATACTGGTTTAGTTGATATTGTTGAGCAATATCATATACAGTCAGTGCCAAAAGAAAGTGTACATTAAAAAAAATATATATAACGGTAGTTTATACCGTTATTTTTATTTTAAAATTTTTTCACTAACAGTTTTTAAAATTGAAAAAAAAATTGCCCGAAATTTTTTGGGGCACTCTCCTTAAGTGATAAAAGTTGAGTTTGATGATTATTAGAATTTTATTTTTAGTGCACAGTTTCTTTTGACGTTCACTGTAGCTTTGTCTTAACATTTTCACTGAACTACTAATGATATTACGCTTCGAAATTAGAAATTTCAAGCTGCTTGAAGGAAAATGATCTATAAAATGTTAGAATTTTTTTTTTCAAATAAAATTTATTTCCTTAAGTATTGTTTCTAAATTCCAAAAATAATTTATAAACTAACACTGTAAAAACTGTATGAAATTTAGTGCGTGTGTGGCATGGCGTATGATTTATTTGAAACACAGTGTGTACAACAAAGAGAAAAAAAAGAAAGAGAGAAAACGCCAACAGTAATATTTATTTCAAAACCAAAACAAAAAAACAAAACAAAAAAGAAAACACAACGGCAGTATTACAGCATATGCGTATGCATGCATGTAAGTTTACATATACATAAACAGGCCAGAGTATTTGTGCAATATAAACACAAGTGCATGATGTGTAATCGAGATACAAACCGCAATACAACAAACAAAATAGTCAAGCAAGCAGGCAAGCAAGCATTCAGGCAGGCAGGCTGGCAGGCCGGCCTATAAAATTTGTTTTTGTAATTGTATAGTCAAATACAATGTGCATGTTTTGGCTATATAAACATATTCGCACTCACGTACTCACACACACATATTTGCATTCATATTTGCATATACACAACACAACACAAGTGGCCAATACACAACACATATGGCAGTACAGTAGAGTGTGTGTGTTTTTATTTAAAATGCATAAACTAATGCCAACACTTGTATGTAAACACACATACACTCTCTCTCCATCTCTCTCTCTCTCTCTCTCTCTCTCTCTCTGTCTCTCTCGTTTTGCCTGTCTCTCTCTTTATTACAAATACAATATGGGTCAAAGTTAAATGATGTTGTTTTTATTTTTGTTATTATGCATTCACTCTCTTTGTTTGTTTTTTGTTTTTGCTCTCTTGTTGTTTACTCTTATAGTTTCATTATTATTATTTCTACTCTCTAGTGTGTTTATTTTTTCAAAACAATCTTTTTTTTGTAAAAACAACAACAACAACAACAACCACTACCGCTACTTCTACTAAATACTTGCATGATTTTTAGTCGAAAATAATAAAAATCACAAGTAAACAGAGCAACAAATAGTAGAGCTTTAGCAAAAACAGATCCATACAGACGACAAAACAGAGTATCATTGTGTGTCTATTTGTCTATTTGTTTTCATTTTTGCTAAGTTTTAATAGTGATAACTCTCTCTCGCTCTCGCTCTCTCTTTATATTTCTATTGAAAATTTGTTTGTTTTTTTTGTTGAGAAAAAATTCTCAATTTTGTTGTTCGCCGGTTGTATTCGTTTTGGAATTTTTGAAAATTATTTTGTTGTCACAATAATAATGTGGCATGTGGCATGTGTGTGTGCGTACATGTCAGTATTAGGTTAATAAACAGTTATTTTTGCTTGTTTTCTTTTATTTCGATTGTTTTGTGTTAGTTATTGTTGTTATCGTTGTTATTATTATTGGGACAGCTACAGTTTGTTGTTCATTACTACTGTGCTGGTGTTGGGGAAAAAATTAGGAAAAAAATTAATTATCACAGGGCGTTAGACGGAATCTTTTGAAGCGAATTTTTTTTTTAGTTCCTAGGGTTAAAGGACGTATTATACACTGGGTTATATGAAGGTCAAATGAATGTTAGTTTTATACATTTCACAGCTTCAAAAGTAAAGCTAAATAAAACACACATGAAGCTGTGATTCCAATTACGTCAGTAATCGTACGTGTCGTTTAAGTGTTCACCTCTAGCTTAGTTGTAACAGTCGACTCTATGAAGTTACTTTTCCAATAATTTTCGGCACATTTCGGTTGCGTTTCCAAAGATATCTTAACGAATGATAGTTCACACTTTAAACGATTATCCGCATAAGTGGCCTTTAGAACCCCTCAGGATTACAACCTTATGTCGTGTTAATTTTTGAACATGAATCGTGGGACCTATAGTTTAAAGTCGACTCCGAACGACAGACTTTTTAAGAAACTTTTCATGGAAATATTACTTTCTCGCAGAGTTTTTGCCAGAAATCTGCTGAGAGGCAGTTACCAAAGAAATATTTTTTAATTTTTCGTTTTGTCCGAGATGTCCGAGCTGCAGTTTGAACCATGGCCCCACGTCTAATACGCCAACACACTACCAATTATACTAGGACGACGTTCTATAAGAAATTGAAAAAGTTTTCTGAGATCAGGTGCTCAAGTACTCAAACGTTTTCACCAATAAACCACTGAAGTTCTACCAGCCATGAAATTCTGAAAAAAAAACATTCTTGAACGCACATAATGCCCCAAATTCTTTTGGAGCCAGAAGTCTATTTTATTTCTTATTTATTAGTGAATATGATTATTGTCAATATTAATTTTTTTTTTTTTGTCCAAATTCTACACTAAACACCTGTTGTTTAAACACAATTTGTTTTCACCAAAAAAAAAAACAAAAAATTCTTTCGACCTTCCATGCCACATCGAGTGTGTAGTGCTTAGAGAATATTTCAATGTGGGTATTACCATATGTCATGTATGACCTCAAAATATACCACAAAACACTACAAAAAATTTGTTCTGTCAAGTGTAGATTCAGTGCGCATTCATAAATTTTTTTTTTGTGAGCCCAACTGCCAAAGGCTGCCTACAATGTATTCGTATTCGCAGCACTTTTCAAAATATTTTTCGAAAAAAAATTTGTTTTTTTTTTTTTTTGAAAATTTAAATTTTTAAAAACAAACACACTTTAATAATTTATGGTTATTTTTGCACTTTACTCTTCCTCACACCATCGTCTCTCCCCCACTCCGTAAACCAAGTGATTCTCTTCAAACTTTCAATGGCTTGTCTATAACGATACAATGTTATTGATATTACGGCCACTGGTGTTGCATTTCATAGAGTTTGTAGAGTTATTACGGCCACTGGTGTTGCATTTCATAGAGTTTTGTAGAGTTTATGTATGTATGTATGAGTGTATGAGTATACCGTTATTTGATAAATATTAAAAACTCAAATAACATTGTGAAAACAACAACAACAATAGCAATAAAAGCAAGTAAATGTGTTTAACCCATAAACTGTCTCTCTCTCTCTCTCTCATCTATTCCGAACACGCACAATCATAGCAAACAATCGCAGCTAAAGGACTCACACGCAACACTAGTGGCATGGCATACCATGGCTCTACGGTTGTTGCTGATGGATGAACAGACAGACAATCAATGGAACGGCCACGAACACGAATTGGCGATTTAATAAAACCCAGAAATAAAAATAAAAACGAACTCTGACTGGGTTTTTATCTTTAGAAATTAAATTTTTCAACAATTGCTGCCAATAAAATACAAACACACACACACACACATGCATACACACACACAAAACATTTACTGTGATTGTTGCCAGGTATAAAACGGTATTAAAAAAATAAACACGTTAATTTAAACACCTACTCACACACAGCTTATATGTGTGTGTGTGTGCATCTGTATATTTACAATGGAGAGCACGCACCGTTATTTTTATAAATTATTGTAAATATTTGCTTTGTTGTTGTTTTTATTTTTCATTCAGTATAATAATAATATTGTTGTTGTTGTTGTTGTTGGTTTTGTTTTTCAAATTGTTAAATAAGAGGCATAAGTGTTGGAGGTTTTATTAACAGGTTTTCGAAATTCCAATGATTGACAAAAAGAGCAAGGACTACAGGCACGAATCAAATATGACTGCACAATGGCCCAGGATATACAAATATTATGTGTGATTGAAACAAAACAATGTTAAGGGAGTTTTGATATCTTTTGATATCTGATTTGGTATCTAACAGAGCTCAGCAATGAGCATTCAAAAAGAAGAGTAGAATCGAATCATACTCATAATTTCTGATACTGATACTTATTTTATTATCATGCAACCTCTACTCATATTTAAAGTTTGAAGTACTCATCATACTCATACTTAACAACACGTATGATGTTGTTGATTTCGACTCTACATGACTCAACACATGCAGGACTCACAAAATAAGTCTGATTCGTGTACGAACACTAAAGTACTCACTAGAAGGTTGTGTGTTTGCTCTGCTTGCTGCTCTGTCTGTTTATGCTTATGTGTCTTTTTTCATTTGTTTTAAATGCAACAATAACTTTAAATTTTAAATTTTGATGAATGATTCGAGTCACTCAGCTTATGCATCAAACATATTTCGAATGGTATGAGTTTGATATCAACGTTGTACGCTTACTCATTGCAACCTGCAAACTTTTCATGACAGTTAATTTTACTCTCAGAGGTTTTGCCAGAAATCTGCTGAAAGACAATTGCCGAAGAAATATTTCTCTTCATATTTTGGTTTTGATATCTGACATGGTGTTTGAACCGAGTCCTCATATCTAATAAGCCAACACACTACCTACTAAACTACGACGACTTTAGCCAGCATAAAATATATCAAAGTCATAAAGAAATTTGTGGGTATTTTCCCTGCGGAAGCCTATGCCATCAAAATATGTGCTCAAAGCAACTTGGATAGAGGGTTCAAAGGAGGAGAAATAGCAATACTATGTGACAATCAGACTCTCATTCAAATCCTGGCCTTTTATGGAATTCAATTGAAGATTTTATGGGACTCTCTGGGGTAACTGAAACAGCTAGGTGGGGAAAAAAGAATTCAATTCTGCTGGGTTCCAGGCCAAATACAAATTCACAGCAATTAGCGGAAATATGAGCTTCGCAGATAGTTAGTTTCTATGCAGCTGCCGGGGATAGAACTTTACTATGGATAGACGACAAGTATTTGGAAAGATATCTTCAGGGAAAGGAAAGATAAACAGAGCCATTGACGCTTCTAAAACGAATTGTATTTGAGGCAATCAAAATTTTTGTGTGGAAATTACAATTGAAAGAGATTTAAATAATGCATCAGATTATCACTAAATAACCATTCTTTTGAAAGTCCATTGTGGACTGAAAAGCCACTAGTTTGTTTGTAATGAAAAGTTTCCTTTGGTCTTACATAATTGGTTATTACAACTCTAAAGTCAGGACTACAAACTAGCTCCTCACACAACCCATAATGTATTCGTTAATTTTTATCCATGAGTGACAGAATCAACAGCAAACGATAGAAGTTTTCCAGAAGTCAGCTGAGAGGAAATCGCTTGAAGGAATATATTTTTCAAATATTTGTTTTATTCATTTAAGCTGGTATTTGAACTGCAACCTCTTGCTCAATAAGTCAATTTTATACTTGCTAGACTACGGAGACTTCAAGCTACTGAGTTACTCAACGTTTAACACAGTTTTCAAATTTTTACGAATTAATTGTGAACTTTTAAGCCTGATAGGTCCAGATTAAAACATACAGTGAGCGTCAAAAGAAATTCTACACCATGGATAAAATTGTAGCAATTGTCAAACTCAACTTTTAATACTTAAGGAGAGTGCCCGAAAAAATTTGAAAATATTTCGAATTTTTCTTTTTGTTTCAATTTCAAAAACAGGCAATTAAACAATTTTAAAATGAAAATAACGGTAATTCTTCTAATGGTACAGTTTCTTTTAATGCTCAGTGTACATCAACGTGCTGCTTTTAAGCAAAATAATTATTTTTAATCCATTGACGTCAGCTATACATTGATTAGGACCCCCCCTTAAATGTTTAATCGTTGTAGAACTTGGTTTTAATGCGTCATTCAAACTTGTATCGCGCTTAATGTTGTGATAAAAAGCTTGTAATTAAATATCGCTGCCACATAAAAACTTTAATAAAATTTTATTGAAAAACTTTCACGGAAAATATAATTCAAAATGAAGGATTTTAATGTTGCTAGCAAATGTTGAAGCCACCACTATCATGTTATGGCTGTTAAGAAATTTTTATTAAAAAAAAACTTCTTTAATTTTCATTGAATGCCTGGCATAATTAAAATTGAATTTCAATTTTGTTGTTGTTATTATTATTATTATTATTAACTGTCATAAATCATGCTGACAATTGTGTGGCATCTTTATTATGCCTCAGCTGTAAAACATGCAACACTATTTTATGCAATAAATATGCCTGTCAAGTTGACTTTGTTGCTTGTAATTTTTTTTCTTTTTATTTTTATTACAGAAAAACAATTTAAAAATTTAATACAACTCTATACAGAGAGTCTATATAATCATTTACAATATTTTTGAGCAGTAATTTATAAAATGAAGCATATATAAGGGCGCTACTAGTAAGAGAACAATAAATAAGTGAAAACTGTCAGTGGTTTATTAAAAAAGAATTATTTTTTATTTCTTTTTTATTTAGTATCCTTTCAGAACATTGTTTTAAACGTCTTGCTACGGATAAAGTTAGAAATGTACCCTACAGTTTGTAATGAAATATTTGTAGAAGCCTAAAACTAGGCATAGAATATTTCTGAAATTTTACTTGGTTGTAATAAGCAATGCAGGAAAACTAATCTTGAGTAGAGATCACCAAGTTTTAAGAAAACTATCTTCTCTGATAGCCAAGGTGTAAACTGGTAGCCAATTGTCGCGAGTTCTTTCAACGACTTCATCGATAGTGTTGAGTAAATTACAATCGGGTGACAGTTCTAACTGATTTCAGATATTGTATCTGGTCGTTGGATTATAATCGTGTAGTCGATTAACTTGCTAGAGCAAGTCCATTCCTATCGATTGCGAAAACCCAACTTGCGTTCGGCTGTCCATTAGACAAAAGCCACCGACAATTCTGTGTTACAAGCCAAAGATCGTTAATCTGAATAACATGCGCAACGATCGCTAGCTCTCTTTCTCCAATTTCTCACCACAAATTTTAAAAGATCGTCTTAAACTCATATTTCCCCATTGGAGAACAAACTCGAAAGATTTTTTTAAGACGCATTTTCACTCCCACGAATTACGTATTCGAGCCAACATAGACGTTGTACTTTGAAGCTTCCAGCGACAGTTCATCTTTCATACATACATTACAACCCTTCAGTCAAGATTACAACATAGCCGTTCATACCACTAACGGGGCGTGTGGTAATTTTTTTTGTACATGAGTGGTGGTACCTATACTTTAAAGTCGATTCCGAACGACAGATTTTGTTCGAATCTTTTCATGGCAATTTTATCTCGTGTCTCGGAGCTTTTGCCAGAAATCTGTTGATAGGAAGTCACAGTAGAAATATTTTTTCGTATGTCGTTTTGTTGGAGATATGAACCGAGGCCTCATGTCTAATAAGCCAACAAACTACCTACTAGACTACCACGATTCCTTTATTATCATTCGAAGTATTTGGCTGCCGCCCATACCGACAATGATGAATGCGTCCCCCAACATAAACTTCACCATACAACGTATGTTACCAGACTTCTGCCAAATGGTTAGAACGCTGGGCTTGTAAACCGCATCTAAAATCAATCATCCTAAGAAGATTGATAAGTCCTCGGCTCAACGAAAATTTAGCTTCACTTCCACTATTTAAATTGGATCGCAAAGACTTCTTTATCACTGTATCTATACCAGATATCAGCACTGAGCATTTCAAAAGAAGAGTAGACTCGAATCATACTCATAACTTCTGATACTT
>QOCX01001049.1:14623-51951 GCA_005959815.1 Sarcophaga bullata | reverse complement strand
TAATAAAGTATGTTACATAGGTTCACCTGCTCCTGTTCATAAAGACAATTTCTACTATTAGTTCAGATCTGAATTTAAAATTCCAATACAATTCCATGAAATTCTGGCCACCTAAGCCCTAATATTATTCTACATGGACAACATCAATAGTATTTCCGACGTCATCTCATTCAGATCACTCATGATATGGAGATATTAGCCCATCAGTAAGGATGGTATTCGCCATTCAAGTGGAAGTTTTTGTTAATGAAAAATAAACTGATTTAATTTCAATTTACAGTAAAATAAAGGTATTTCTTATTTTCTTCCCTCCACCAATAGTCTGTGCTAACGGTATGTCCTCGATGGAAAGTTGTAGATGATGTGGGTATATAGAATGCGAGTTAAAAACCAAAAGACCAGGCAACGCGTGAAATCGATTTGTAAAAAGAAAAATATAATTTTTCTACTGTTGTGTGTTGTTGTTGTTATTTGATTGTTGTCATTCTTCTTGTTGTTTTTGTCTGCTCATTTTTTTAATTTTGTGTGAAATAATTTTTTTGTTTTTTTTCCACCGGAAATAAAATTTATAAATTTCAAATGGCACACTGAACATACGTAGTATAATACAAACACACACACAGAAGAGAGAGAGACGAGAGGAAGAGAGAGAGAGAGAGAGAGAGAGAGGAGAAGGAAAACAGAAGATGAAAAATACAGACAAATATTATAAAGAAGCCAGATAAATAAATTTATTGTATATGAATGTTTGTGGTGCTTGTGTATATGTTATGTATTTCGTAAGAAATAACTGTAATTTATTGAAAACCCAAAAAAATGTATAGGGTTTTATTAACCTTAAAAGGATTTGCGTTTTTTTTTGAATGTGAATGAGAGAAAAAAAAAATCATTCAAAATCCTGCCACAAACGCAAACACAAATGCATACACACTCACATACATTTACAAATACATTTTAATTTTTAACATTTTTAAATATCAAATGGTAAAAGGGATGGAAGGGAAAGACAGTATTAAACTTTTTTCAACCTCCAATTTAAATCATCAAATGCTGGGTTTTTAATTATGAGAGAGAGAAAAAAATATATTCATTGCCAGGCATTGTTGGATATCCTAGAGATTAAAATTCATAAATATTTGAAAATTAATTTTTTTTCGTTTCATTTAAATGTAGTCAATTAATATAAAAAAGAAAAAGAAATTCAAAATAAATAAATTATTGAACGGTTAATAAAGAATGAAATCTTGATGTTTTTCTTTTTTTTTTTTTTTTTTTTTTTTTGATTGAAGGTTCTTTTGAAGTACAAAATAAAAGTGATGTGGAGCATATGATTAACATGATGATATATGATGGCAGATGTTTAACAATTTATTGGCCCAATAAATTTTTTGCATTTTAATTAGTAACTGAATGTTTATTTTTAAATAAAAATATATTTAAATATTATTTTTAATATTTCAAGCATAAGTAGAAGAAAGATTTCATATTTTAAAACAAAATTATGAAATTATAATCGTCCAGCAAGAATTTGAAGATTGCAAAAAAAAAACTTCTTTGTATTTACCTTGGGAATTTAAATTTCTGTTAGACCTGAAAGGTACAAAATATTTTAACTTTTAATGTATTTTCTCTTTCTTTTACCAAAAATCATTATAATGGTATTCTAAAATATGTCAATTGCTCGCCCACAACATTTTTTAAATCTTCATACATTGAATTGTATGACAACATTGAAGCATTTGATTTAAAAATACAGAAAGTGAAATTAAATTTTCCCCTTTAAAAATAATATCCTTTACCAGTATTTAAATCTGTTTTGTTGTTATTGTATCCCTTTTTTTTTTCTTAAAAATTCTAATTTTTTATATTTAAATCCTACGTGATGAAAGACTTCTTCAAACTCAATTGAAGTGCCATAACAAATAAAATTCCCCAAAAATATTCAATGTAAACAGTAAAAGTTTTTTCTATATATGTCAACCCCCTTTAAAAATCTCCAGAGGAACATATCGGGGAAAAAATAAAAATATTTTTATGACTGACTTTACGTATATACCGGTACGTATAAAAGACAATTGCTTTTGCTTAAGTCAACAAGGAGTTAAAATACAAAATTTAAAAAACTAAACAATATGTTTCAGCCTAAAGTTCCATTATTAGTTCAGTTTTAATTGTAAAATTTAAAAAATATTTTTAAAAGCCTTTTTCTTTTTAATCCTTTGAAAAATAAAATAATTTTTTTTCTGTTTTTAGTTGAAATTTAATCTGAAGTCGCCGTAGTCTAGTANATGTTATGTATGTTGAAATTAAAAAAAAATGTCTTTTGTGTCCTTTTGCTTTAGTAGTTTTGATGTTATTGACAAATTTTGTTTTACGTCCAATATATGTCACACATAATTCAGAGTGAGAAAGGCAGAAAGAGAGAGAGAGAGAGAGAAAGAGAGCAAGCGTTAAAGAGAATAAGAAAGAATAATAATAATAAAAGAAATTTATTTGTTCATTGAATTTTATATCATCTCTCTTGTTGTATCAGTCAACTGGTCATGTGTTTATTTGAGTTGTTGTACTCACAATACTTGTGGATAGTACACAGTACATATACATATATATACACACACTTATATTGCATATATTATAAGCTTATATTTGTACTTGCATGTGTTTATAGTTATGACAACAGTTTGTCGTGCAAATAACGAATGAAATCAACACAGAAAAACACGACCAACTATTCCTTTGCATGAAGGTTCCCAAATGTAAAAATATCATATCGGTTATTGGCATCAAAACCTACGATCTTTTATGCTATTTTCTGTTAAATATCTTTCATCTGTTGTATGATTTATTTAGTGAAGGATTTGGATTTGGATATTTTGACCGTTTATCAACCGAAAGCAGAAAGTTAAAGAGACTGGAATGTGTTATAAGCAGACGTCGACACCAATAATCACCGGTGGCCCAACATCTTCGGCTTTTTACACACATAGGACACGAACATCAACAATGTTCGTTAAAAAGAGCGTAAAATTGCATTCAGTTACTCGCCAGCTTCTAAAGAAGAAAGTTCATGTCGCTTTTTTTCAGCTTTCAACTATACACCCAAAAAGCTATTACAATAGGATTTACTATTTTCCAATACGATTCACTCTAGTATCAATGATCTTCTTTTTTGAGGAATATTTGTCAAGTTAAATACGCAGTCTTTAGGGATTTGGCACTGAACATATTTTCTATATTTTCCACTACATATACATATTATAAGGGTACACTTGAAAATATTACTAACAATTTTCCTCTGGGTTAACATATGCCTCTCACAAATGCACTCACATTATTATCATGTTCTCTCTGGTGATTAGGTGTGATTAGGTCTATGCATCACCGCAATGTAGACACTCACGAAAAGATCATGGCGTATAATTGGAATTGGAATAATTGATTCACCCGTATTCTCATCACCTTTGCGAATAAAATATTCTTCAGCAATGATGTTCACATCTCACTGGGTGCTTACAACACGAACCGTAATCTCATCACCTTTTCGAACAAAATATTCTTCAGCAATGATATTCACATCTCACTGGGTGCTTACAACACGAACCATATTCTCATCACCTTTTCGAACAAAATATTCTTCAATAATGATGTTCACATCTCACTGGGTGCTTACAACACGAACAAAATTTGCAGTATACGAATCTAGGACAACATAAAAGCATAGTGAAAAACCTATTGCAGCAGGGAAAAGTATTGAAAGTGTTATTAGGAAGGAATGTATTTGTACCGAAATGTATATTGGAGGAACCATTAAGAGCGCTATGGTCGTGTGGTAACCAAAAACTGGACGATACACGCTTTCAAAAAGATGATGCTACGAATCGCACAGTGCGACCGATTTTGGCTTAATTGCATGAGAAGTCTCCTGAAAGAGCAATTTCACGTTTTGGGGACGTTAATTGCTAATTCAATTAACGACGAAAAGTCGGCCAAAATATGTAAAAATGCGGATATTATTGCAAAAATAGTGTTTCATTAATTTTATATTTCTTGAAAGCAACCATTAAAGACAAGAGCGTGTTTTTCAATTTCTTAAAAAAAATTTATATCAAAATAAAAGCCCACTCTTCCCAATGCAAAAATATGATATACATAATACATACATAATTGGCCATTACAGCCCTTCAGTCAGGATTACGGCCTAGCTTCTCACACCACTTGTGTTGTGTATGTTAATTTTATACATGAGTGGCGGGACCTACAGTTTAAAGTCGACTCCGAACGACAGATTTTTGAGAAACTTTTCATAGCAATTTTATTTACTCTCCGAGTTTTTGCCAGAAATCTGCTGAGAGGAAGTCGCCGAAGAAATATTTTTTCATATTTCGTTTTTGATGTCTGACGGGGGATTCGAACCCTGGCCTTCGTCTAATAAGCCAACACACTACCTATTAGACTACGACGACTTAATACATAATACTGGGTTAAAAAAGTACATAAAGTTTAAGCGAGTGTTTGACCAAAATTATGACCAATTCTTACCAGCACTTTCTCCAAAAAATTCAGCATTTTGAACTAGGATTGCCTTTGAGGAGTTCAAGTGTATGAGGCTTGAGATTAGGAGCCCTGCGTACACCATTTCTAACTTGTACAATTGAGGCAGAACAAAGTTGTTCAGCATGGTTTTGTAGGGCGCGGCATTCACAGTTGTCGTACGACTTCTGTTGTTTTAAGTCTCAATGTGTTCTGCAGTATAAATGCTGCTCTATACAGTAACTTCAAGCATTTCTAATGCTCGATTTGTTTATGGAAATCACCACATCGTTCATAATGATTTTCTATTAAATATTGGTCTACAAAATCTAGTCTACAGTGTTTGTCTATTACATTGAACATGTAAGCAATATTTCTTAAGTGTTTGTCTAATTAAAAAAAAAAATTAAAAGGAGTTCGAAAATTTGTCTGAATTGGTTAAATTTTTATTTACTACACATACACAGAAAAAAAAATTATTGTGAATATATTTAAGCATGTTTCTGTATGAGTGTATGATTGTATCTAAAGTGCAACTTAAAACATACAATATCTGTATGTAAACAGAATATACAGAAACATACACTCGTATATGGTACATACATACATATATTCTTATGTGTATGTATTCATATACACATACTCAAACAATTATACTTCTGCAATGTACATTATTTTTGTTTACTTACAGACACTTGGTAGAATTTATAAAACACATACGTACGTATGTACATATATGCCTGTATATGTATGCGATAGAAAGTGAGTTAATGTTTGTGTTTTAGTAAATTTTGTTTTGAAAAAACAATTTTTTTTTCACTAGTTTTCTGTAATGTGTGTATGTGCTTCTTGAGTGTGTATTTGTTTGTTTGTTTTTGTATGTGTTTATAGTGTGTAAGTGTAAGTGCCAGTAATATTAAATTTTAGTTTTAGGCTGTTCCATGAAAAGAAACTCATTTGATTTGTTATGAATTATTGGACCATTGTTGGCGGTCATTTGTAAAGAGCGTGACTTATAAAGGCTGTGTGTGTAGGAAGTATGATAGTTGTTGTAAAATTGATAAATAAAGATACTATATTTTAGGTTGTGTTAGACTAGGATAGCTTGCCATACACAGGCAAGTTCACTCGGTAGCCCATATGGCGATTTGTGAGGTTAGCCATCTTGTCGTGATTCGTTAGTCGTGATTCCTTAGTGCCACATTTGCCACCATAACCAGGTCTCCAACTGTTCTCTCACCCAAAAACCGACGAGGTTTGTTTTGAAGTCTAGGACACTCGCATTGAAGGGGCTGTACCGATTTCGTTTGCTCCACACTATGGCAGTAATCCTGGTGGTGCTGACCGAGTTTGTCAGCGAAACTGGCAATAGTTTAGTGTCCCATTAAAATTCCTGTCAGAATGCAAATCGTTTTCTTGTTGAACTCAAGTAGTTCGCTGGTTCTCCAGCGGCAGTTTTCAAATTCATTAACGAGGTATGTTGGAACACTACGGTTTGTTGAATTCCATGATACTTTTTCCTATTTGGAAAAGTATTCTCTCCAGAAGATTATATTAAGCTTTAGATTTCGATACAATTTAAACACACAGTAAATTATGCAAATCAAGCTTTAACTATACAGTCTAAGAGAGGTTAAGCTACTTACCTAGACGAATAATTGAAATACCTGGACATCCTACCAGAAGAAGGTTTATTTTTTTATGACAACTACTATAAACCAACCAGCATACATATTTATCTACATGTAGGTGGTTCCGCATCTGTATGTGTGTTTAAAGGAATACGTTTTATCGTATTGTGTTGGTTTATGTTTTGGCTTGTTGCTTAAAGCATGTGTTGAAAACTTAATGAAATTTATGTTGAGAGAAAGTCTCTTTTGCTTGTACTTGTGCCCCAAGAGAATATTGTGGAAACAACAAAAAAAAAAAAAAAACAAAAAAACCAAAAAAAAAAAAAACTTAAGAGAATCTAAAGATATAATAAAATTCTCTCAACGAAAGAAGAAGTCTGAACAAAAAAGTAAAAGAAATTGGAATTTATGATGTTTAAGCCAAGTTATATCGTTTCTTATTATGTATGTTTCGTATGGCTAAAACAACCTGCTTAAGTGTATAGGTAAATAAAAAATTTATTTATGAAATTATTTATAAAAATAAAATTTGGAAAAAAATTTTTAAAATTTTTTTTTTTAAATTTTTTTTTCCAAGTCAATGAAAAGTTAAGTGCTTTCAACTTGGGAGGTATTATGTATAAAGTTTACGAGGAAACCATAAATTTATTATTTTAAATGATATGCGTATAGAATGTATGAGTCTTTACGTTACATAAAAGCAATGAAATTTAAAGTAAAGTATTTACATTTATTTTAAAAAATTTTTTTTAAACAAAAAATAATGCGCATTATAACTCTGGAGAGTTTTTTAAAAAATTTGGAAAGTTATATTGAGATCGACCGTAAGCTACGAAGAATTTAATGGTCAAAGTCAAAATATTTGAAGAATATGTAGTCGGTTAGGGAAAGTAAAGCCCCGGTTAGCCAAACGTTCACGCAACGTAACAGAATTTTGGCAAAAACTTTGAGAGTAAAAGAAATTGCCATGAAAAGTATGCTCAAAAATCTGTCGTTCGGTGACGACTTTAAACTGTAGGTCCTGACACTAATGTTTTAAATTAATAAGTATAACATAAGTGGTGTGAGAAACTAGGTCGTTATCCTGACTGAAGGGTTGTAATGAACAATTATGTATGCATGCATGTATGTGAATGCATTCGCTACAGGATCATGAGGAGAAGTTAGGCTGTGACCGTGACTAAAGTAATAAAACTTTATACACACTGCTATTGCTACTGCCACAAGCTCTCGTTCTCTCATTCGCCAATAGTTACACTGAGAAAATTCGATACAAAACTCATATCATGTATGAAAGGACGAAATCACATAGTTTGTGTAAACAGGATTTAATCCTTACTGTTCAGCAGTTATATTGGCAGCGAACATTGAGTGCAGTTTTGTATATTTTTTTTCATTCAATTTTTTTTAAGTAACGTAAAGCAAAAGGGTAATGGTAAATTAATCAAGTAATCGATGATGTTTTAAAAATTTCTACATAAAAAAGAAAAGACTTTCAAATTCATTTGAATTATTTCATCGATTTTTAAATTCAATTGTCACTCGAATTACTACAGTACATACAATATAAGTAGGCAGGTTTTATGTAAAACCTACGTCGTCACTGTCTTCCTTAAAACATGTTTCAACAACGAAAGCATGCGTTCGTTCATCAACTGTCAAGTAGACGACACATACACATCAACATATACGCACAAGGCCAACTGCTACACTTGTAAGTGGCTTTACCTGTCACATAAACTAAAAGTTGGATGCACAGATTTAACAAAAAAAAAAAAATCCCACAAAAATAATTTCAAATTGATCACTTTTTGTTTTAAAACTCATTCATTTACCGCAAAAATGTCAGAGAGTTTGTTAATAAAAGTTTCAATCTTTTCTTTTTGTTCGACACTTTTCGCATACAAAATGCAACAAATTTTAAGTTTTTCTGACGAAAGTAATATGAATATGGACTTGAAAACTTTGTACGTGTTTGCCTATTTTTTTTTATGATGCGGCATGACAGTTACATGCACCAAGTTGTCGTTTGCATGTCTGTGATTAAAAAAAAAAAAATAAAAGAAGGAAAGGATCATTAGTATTCATTTCAAGTTAAATGTTAATTACTAAGTAGAGGATTTAACAAACTGGCAACAAGAAGAAGGAGAAATGAAAAGAAAACTGAAACTGAAAACATGTTTTGAAAAAATTCTATAAGGTTTGCCAATGTAGAATCCAGAATACTGCACATAAGAATTGTGTTGTTGTTGTATACTGAATTTGATTTACTAAAGTCAGTTACAATAGAAGGTAACTTTAATAATTTTGTTGGCTAAGAATTTAAAAACAATTGAGTTCAGACATAATGGCAGTTGTGGCAGCAAGGACAGTAGTCAGACCTTCACTGCCAACGATGAGCACTATAGGTTGATTATAGCCAACTTTCTTTGGTTAAACTTAGACTGATTTATGTGCCAGAATTAACGAAAATGTGATATTTTGGATGCGCTCCACCTAGAGAAGTCGAGGCGGATATTTCAATTTCAATATTTCGATGATATCTCATACTTTGTTTTATTTAAACTTAAAGATAGGAAGCGTTAGTCGCCGTAGTCTAGTAGGTAGTGTGTCGGCTTATTAGACGAATGGCCAAGGTTCGAATCCCCGGTCAGACTCAAAAACGAAGTATGAAAAAAAATATTTCTTCCTCTCAGCAGATTTCTGGCAAAAACTCTGAGAGTAAATAAAATTGCCATGAAAAGTTTCTCAAAAGTCTGTCGTTCGGAGTCGACTTTAAACTGTAGGTCCCGCCACTCTTGTGTAAAATTAACACACACAACATAAGTGGTATGAAAAGCTTGGTCGTATTCCTGAGTAAAGGGTTGTAATGGCCAATTATGTATGTATGTTATGTATGATAGGAAGCGTTTAATGAAAGAACCAATATAATAATTATAATAATATAATATAATACTCATACATTTCAAGTAGGTTTAGAACTTAGTTTTCACTCAACATAGAAGAACTCATTATGATGAGCGTTTGTTTTTTGTGCTAAATATCACGGGATAAATTTCTAATAAATTTCTCTTTGTTTGATCAGGAGCTTACTTACATACATAATTGGCCATTACAGTCCTTCAGTCAGGATTACGACCTAGCTTCTCATACCACTCATGTTGTGTGTACTAATTTTATATGTGAGTGGCAGGACTTACAGTTTAAAGTCGACTTCGAACGACAGATTCTTGTGAAACTGTTTCATGGCAATTTTATTTACTTTCTGAGTTTTTGTTAGTTTTGGTAGTATTGAACACCATAAGATTTCTTTAAAAACTTATCAAACGTTATGGTCTTATAATACTGTGCACAACATCATGGAAACATGTGTCATGATGTATGTATGTCAGCTCAATGAACAATCAGTTCTATAGACTAATCGTAGACAAAACGCAGTAGAGACAAATCCTTTGTTCAATGGAGAAAGCATTTGTTTTCTAAACACGAACAAAAGATCACAAAATTAGCAGTTTTAAAGCTAAAGGAACTTAAAGAGACATGTTTTTAGTATTCAACTAGGAATGGAAATGAAACAATTTTTGTTTGGTCAAATCATTCAAATCCTGTTTAAGGAGTAATCAGCCACTGGATATGTAATAGAATTTCAAAATTTAGGACTTTTTTTTCAAAATATTATACAACCTGGCGTTTAATACTGGTATTTTATTTTATGAGGCTAATTAAGATTTATTTTGGAGCACGTTTAACTTAAAATTGAATTGGAAAACCTTTAGAATTGATTTGTTGCGGCCCTATACTTACGCTACATTTTTTTTTTCACTCAATTTTCTTTCAAGCACAATCAATCCACATTGAATCACTTCTACTTATAAATACTTCAACTGGTATTGTAAGGATATAAACTATTACATGCAATACACACACCACTACACCAAACAAATACGGGCGGGCGTACAACGCGTTTGATAAGTGTTTTTGAAAGGATCTCTTTTTGAATATCTCTTATGGCAGCAGTCTGCATGTACGCACGTATCTATGAGTATGTGAATCTGCCTGGTTGCTAAAGTAGTCGTATCAGAGATTTTTGTTTGAATTTTCTTGCATGTCTTTATGTCTGTGTCAGCTTGACAAATGTGTACGTACCAGTACACTAGCTCTACTGCCACATGTGGAAAAATAAAAAAAAAATAAAGTTGATGTGACAAATACACAAATACAATACGAGAATAAGTACACAAACTGTAAAACTGTTATATGACTGAACATTTTTCTTTAAGCAGGTGTTTTTAAGCTTTAAACATCATTTCTTATTTTTAGATCATTATTATTTTGGTTTAGTCATCGTTGTCAAACTCAATAGTATTTTCTAAGATTTTCTTTTTTTTTTTTTTAATAAAATTGTGTTACAAAATTTTAAATCATTTTGTGTATTTATCACAATAAATGTTGTTGTGATATAAAAACTAAATAAAGTGTTCTCGAATAATCAAAATTTATTGGTAGTAAGTGGCCTTTGTAACATAATCTTATACATTTGAAATGAACTCTATATGAGTAGGGTCTTATATAAGCGCCTCTTGTTTTTAATTTTAAATCACTTTCCTGCATTGGAATATTCAAAATTTATTGGTATTAAGTGGTCTTTGTAACATAACCTTATACATTTGCAATGAACTCTACATGAGTTAGGTCTTATTTAAGCGCTTCTTATTTTTAATTTTAAATCAAGAATGCAAGAAGCATTTGTGATATTATCATTGATGCTATTATAGGAGTCACAAATATCCGCCATTGCTCCTCTTGGTGGTGCGCATCTGAAATTTCCAATTTCAAATTGAATTTGACCATTGCTGTGGTTTATGTAGATCGTCCCATAAGACGACATGTTATTGGTGCACAGGTCATCCAATTCAAGCCAAAAGAAGTTGGTAATTGGAGACCAATTGCGGTTGCCGTTGGATAGTGATAGTAGAAAGGCTGGATAGTGTTCAAAGGAATATTTACTGATGACACCACCAGCCCAAAATCCTCAGCAGTAGTTCAAAACAGTGACTCTTGGATTTTATGTGGGTTGATATCGTTCCAAATGCGACAATTTTGTTCATTCACATATCCATTCAATCAGAAATGGTCCGCATTACTGAAGATGATTTTTCAATGGAACCTATGATCAAACATAACACTCATTTCGATAAACTACTTTTGTTTTTTTGCACACAACGTTGAATTTTCCATTTTGATCTCTTACAAGCCTTTGAAGCATTTGACAACTGTTTTCCAATTTTTTTTTTTGGATTTGTAAAACTAAAAGGCTTCATTTAACTTCAAATAATCCATCTAGACCTACGATATCTGTTTTCCTCTAGAGAGTATAATAGAGAGCATTAGAGAATATAAAAGAAAGGCTTGGACTGCCTCATTCTAACAAGGCAATGTTTTTAGACGACAACTGACTATTGGCCTCCGATCTGGTATAGTAATTCAATCATTAGCTTAGTATTGTTAAATGAAATTGGAACAAAGCAAAGAAAGGATTAAAAAAAATGAAAGGAATCGCAGGGGAGAATAAATAATACTCATACTAAGGAGTTGGAAAGTGTATGTCTGGGAGACGATGGTAGTTCAGAATATTTCAGGCAATTTTTTGATGGAGACTAGGTTTAAATATCACAACTGTTCCCATTAGCACCATGGACAATTTTAAACCAAACAAAATAAACTTAATTTCACAAATCCTTGAAATCCTTAAAAATGTAAATTTTTAAACTTTTATTTTCATTTATTATTAGCATACACCATAGACGCACGTGCGCAAGAAGGACCTTTTTACAGCCATTTAACGTGAAAATATTCTCTTTTATTCAATTTAATATCCGAAAATTGTTTCATTTAAAAATCATATGTTTTATGTTTAAAAAAAAAAAAAAAAAAAACCCAACAATATGCACAGACAAAATTGTGGTTTACATGTCCCGTAAAATTTTATTTTATTTTTTTTTGTTCATCGTGGTTAAACACAAATTTTAACTGGTTTTCACTTAAAAATTTCGCTGAAAACCTTTTTTTTTATTGTTGTTGAATTTGTGGTACGAAAACCCTCGAAAAATTCCCATTTCTTGCATCTCCTTTTCATTTTTGGTTTTTTTTGTAGTTGTTGTTTGTTGTATTAAGGCTGCGTGTTTTAAAAATTGTATTTTGCGTTACCTAAACTTTGTCACCCACCATGTGTTGGCAAATCATAAATCAAATCAACATTAAATGTACCGCATCATCGAGACCATTCTCCTTTGCCGTTTGTGAAGGCAAAACCCAAAACACTGATTGAGGGAGGAACTGCAAGAAACAGAAAAAAATTTAAATTCAAACACGTAAATCTAATTTGTTTGAAAAAAGAAAAGGAAAAAAGCAAAAAAAATGGGGGGTCGTAGTATCATTATTTAAATGAAACAGTAGCAGTAGTGGAGTAGGAGAAGCGCAAAATAACACAATTTAATCATAATTTTTTAAAAACATGTCGGAAATTATGTATTTAGACCGTAAATGTCACACGATAATGTACGTATTTAAAGGTTTTAGTAATGCTAATTTAGCTGAAAAAAATATGTAGAAATTGGATTTTTTATTTTACTGTCCTTGAATTGTCCTTGAGAATTGCTGTGTCTTGTGGCCTATTCGCATGCTTCTAAGACCTACCTAAGACGAAAATGTCCAACGGAGTATAATAGTGCGATATCTATGGCCTTTTGAAATCGCCTCTACTTAAGATAACTATGCCATCTAATCGCTTATGCAGAATATCCAATGTGGCATGAGCTGTGTGCACGTAACGCCGTTGGTTTATAAGATTATCGAACTAAGGCTAAAAGAAGATTGGTATCATCGACCATAGTGGTCACCATTGATTAGTGAAATAATCTGGAAGACGAATAGTTCTTATGAATAGTTCGCCATAATGATGACATCGGCAGCTCAAAATTCACACCAAATAGTGACTTATCATGTGAATTGATATCGTACCAAAGTTAACAATTTCGTTTGTTCGCGTACTCATTCATCCAGAAATGGTTGTCAACCTTGAATAAGATTCTGCTATGAAAATTAGGATCAGTTGCTAACGCTGCTACAGCTTATACAGCAAACACACGGCGTGGTCAATGCACTACAACTTTAACACAGGCTTCTGCGATTTCTGTAGCCGCCGATGTCTATTAGGTAGAGTATTGGCTTATTAGACGCGAGTCCATGTCTCAACCCCTAATTTAGACATCTCGAAAAAACGAAATAAGAAAAAAATACTGTTTCGAACTCTTCCTCTCCTCTCGGAGAGCAAAACTGTAGACTGTAGGTCATGCCTCTCAAAAATAAAAATTTAACGCACCCTATATGCGTGGTGTGAGAAACTAAAACTAAAGAGATATACGATCTCTAAATCCGCTAACATTTATCCGCTAATATATTCTACTAATATTGACACACTGATTTTTTTACAGGTTTATTTTAAAAACGCGTTGTTTTGCTTAAATTATTTTCTTCCGTTTGTTTTTTTTTCTTTTTTTTTGTAAAAAAAAATTTTTTAAAAAACCACAAATAAAAGCGCTTAAAACCTTAATTTCATAATGCTAATGCGCTAGTTTAAGAGAGTCAGTCTTTATGGCTTAAAAGCATTGAGTTTTAGGGAAACAAATTTGAAAAAAAAGTGGAATTGTTTTTCGTTTTAATAATAAATTTTTTAAATAAAACAACAGCAAACCAACAAACAACAACCAAAACCAGAACAACAAATGCCAAAATGAAAAGCTCATCAACAAAACAAAAAACAAAAACAAAAAACAAAAGGTGTTTATAAAATGCTAGTCTATCTGTATGTGTATGTATGTTTGAAAATATGTACGTAGATATATGAGTGTATGTTCGAATACGGTTTCACATGTTTTTTCCTTTTTTTTTACAACTCGACAAGGTATTAAACAAAACATTTGAAATCAAGGAAATGGCAAAAACAGAAAGGAAAAAAAACCAGCGTGAAAGTATTTTAAGCGTTTGGCATTAATTTTTTTTTTGCCCTGTCAGCGTATATAAATGAAAATTGTTGTTGTCGTTGTTGCCTTTGCCACAAATATGTTGAAATATTCACCAGCTGATACACACATACAGAGAAGTGAAATGTAATGCTACACACCTACACATTTTAGGAAATTTTGATGACACCGACAATCTTAACTCATTTGCCATTTGCCATCGTATGAAGTGGCAGTTTTTCATAAAATTGTGACAATGAATTGTGGTGTAAATGACTGTGACTGTCTTCATGTGAAATACGTTTATCAGGTGAGTGTATTAGGGCAGTGGATCGATGTTTTAGAATATGTATGTATTAGTGAGTTTGTTAATTCGGTTATAATAATTATGGCTTACGATTTAGTATCTCTCTGGTTATTTAACCGCTTATTATGAGACATTGTGGCAGGTTATAATAAATCAAAAGTTGTATAAGGAAACGTTTGTAGAAGAACGAAATTAGATCTCGGGAAAAAAAATTATGGAAATAATGGACTGTAGGACCATAGTAGTTTGCAGAGTAGCAGAAGGGGGAACTACTTTAAAAATTTGTCTTTTGGAATCAGTTTGGACCGACCAAATTTAGTTTAAAGACTAGATTCAGGATTCAAAAGACGTATTAAGATTGTTCGTTTACATATTTAATTGCTTACTTACTTAATTGATCATTATTACAACAATTTAGTCAGGATTACAACCTAGCTTCTTACACCACCTCTATTGTGTGTGTTAATTTTATTAATGATTGGTGTACCCTACAGTTTAAGGTCAATTCCGAACAACAGATTTGAGAAATTTTTCTCTTCAGAAGACTGAAGTCGCTGAAAAATATTTTTTCATGTTTTGATTTGTTTCAGATGTCTGTATTGGGATTTGAACTACGGTGTTACGTCTTAAAATACAATATACTCCCTACGAGATAACTTCGTTTATATAAGTATTCTGAGAGCCATGAAAGGTAGCAAACTGCTTGACTATAAACTCAGGCTCACAGGCTCGGTAACAGCTGGCAGTGGCATAATTAAAGTGCTTGACGATAAACTTTGGCTCACAGGTTCGATGAGAGCTAAAAGAAAATTTTCACCAAATTTTAATGAATTAACAGAATAACATCATTGACGAACATCATTAGAGGGTCAAACAGCTCCCCATGTATTTTTTAACCACTACATCCAATATAACAAGACTAAACAATTACTCAAATGGCAACATTTCGAGCCAAAGGCACATGATGGTAACCCTATCATACAAGAACTTGTTAGACTAAATTAATTACATGCGTAATTACTTTGATTCCACAGGAATCAAACTGAAATTGAAATAAGGCTTTTGCTTTTAACAAAAAGCGTAGGGCAGTTCATTACACGTTAAGAATAGAAGTAATTTTGACTCTGTCAGTGTAAGTAAAAGTAAACTTTAATCATTTTACTGCCAATTGCAACGGTGGCATTATATAAAAATGGTGCAGTTAAGTAAACTTCAAAGTCAATTCAAAGAAGGAAATTATCTACACAGAAGCCAATATATAGGGTATCGAAAGGAAAGAAGTGAATACCATTGTTTCCGCTTTGGCCGATTTTCTTGATTGATTTGATTTAAGATCACTAAGAGCAATCAAGTT
This sequence comes from Sarcophaga bullata, assembly GCA_005959815.1. Lineage (NCBI taxonomy): Eukaryota > Metazoa > Arthropoda > Insecta > Diptera > Sarcophagidae > Sarcophaga > Sarcophaga bullata. The sequence continues at coordinate 36,108 of QOCX01001049.1, read as the reverse complement.
CATTAATTTATTATTAAATATTGCCTGTCAGTTGCATCATTTGTAATACCATTTTTACATTTTTTACTGTCAATGTAACCTAAGAACAGTTGCCGTTAATAACCGGTAATGCCGATGATATGCAATAACAACAATGAGTAAAACACCACCATTGCAGTGTTTCCTTTTAAGACATTTGGTAACTTTTTTCCACAACTGCAGTTTAATATTAAATATGAGTATTAAACATAGTAAAAATGTACATTCTTTGTTAAAATGTACATTCATTTGGCAAATTAAAGTTTTTTCTCTTAAATTGACAACATTGCCCTTGTTTCACATTCAAATACTTGTGATGTTTTTTGTTTGAATTTATTTTCATTATAATTCTCCCTTTTTCTATATCAAAATTCATGCTAAACTTGATTATAAACTTGAACTTCTTTGCAGGTATTTCACTTTCTTCAAAGTCTTGTGAAAAAAAATCATGGCTAAAAATATCCTTGTGTTCTTTTGCTATTTAAAAGTTCAAACATGCTTTCAATGATAAATGTGTGCCAAACACCACCACCGCATATCATCTAACCACAAAATGAACAATTTTAACAACACCACCCTGTGTAACGGTAGAAAATATAAAAAAAATACGAAAAGATTATTAAATTAAATGAGTTGAAAAGAATTCTTTGTAAAATTTAATTTCTTTTAAAAAAAAAAATTTTCTAAGAAAAGGGGGAGAAAGTAACACAGTAAGTTTATACTCGTATGCGAATAAACCGATGTGGTGAGTAAAAAAATGTTCACACTTATATACACACATGTATATACTTGTTAATGGAAGGAGGGAGTAAAGAGTGCGAAAATAAAACTTTGTTAACCACATTCTGAAGTATGTGGGAATTGTTTCTGTGTGTAGGTAGGCGCTTTACAAGCGAAGAAGGAGTGTACAAATGTATGTTGCTTGATGAGTGTGTGTAATTTAGCCAATGAATTCGTGGAATTTATTTTTATTTCTTAAGAAAGTCACTTACAAACTGTTCTCATTATGATTTGAAAATGTTAGGAAAAATTAATGATTTTTGTTTCTCATATCCTCTAATGTCAGAACAGATTCCTAATGTTTCAAATACATTACTTCTGACATTACTTCACCATACATTATTACATACTAATTTTGTTATAAAATTTTGCATTTAAAATTCGTTTAAAATAAAAAATTTCCAGCCACAAAAGCAGTTCCAATTAAAAAGAAATAGTACTCCAAAGCAATGTAAAGTTCTTAGCAATCACAAAATATCATAACAGAGACGATATTCTTCCCAGCAACAGTCACTGCATGTGGCCACTTAAAAGCATATTTAGTCTGAAATATGGAGGGTGAAAGAGGAACTAATGCTTTAGTTCCATACAACACTATAGTCGCCGTAGTCTAGTAGGTAGTGTGTTGAATTATTAGACAAAAAATTAAAAATATTTCTTCGGCGACTTCCTCTCAACAGATTTCTGGCTAAAATTCTGAGAGTAAATAAAATTGCCATGAAAAGGTTCTCAAAAATAATCGACTTTAAACTGTAGGTCCCGCCACTCATGAATAAAACTAACACACACAACATAAGAGGTATAAGAAGCTATGTCGTAAGCCTGATTGAAGGGTTGTAATGGTCAATTATGTATGTTCTACGTTCGAGCCATCTGACTGATTTTATGCCATTTTCGATTTCCGTTAAATGCCCTTAATCAATCCTGTCGGCTTTCAATCCATTGGGCTGTTCTAGGGATTTCAGTCAATATCAGTCTTGTAGGTATTGGACATGTTCAATCCATTTCTACTTCCTTTCACGAATTTTGATTTAACTTGCAGAAGTGGTCAGATCGTCCCCAGAGTTAAGTAGTGCTGATAGTGGTAGCATTAATTGACAAAGACTACTATATTCACAAAGCTGTCAACATTATTCAGTTTAGTACACCAAAAAATTTGTCCGGGGTGTCATACTGTATGTGGTTAGACATTAACTTGTTTGGGCCTATCGATGCGACTTTCAATGTCTTCTCTAGAGCCTGAGTTTATTGTAACAATATTTGTGAGATAGCAGAATGTGAGATAGCAGGCTTTCAATCTACAAGTACGCGGTTTGAAGTTACAGTTGTTTGCCGGCTTTGTTCTAAGACCGTATCGTGCCGCTTAAGACTCGACTGCATATCTTTGCTGTTGTGCGATATTGCCCAAAGTCTATGGATCTATGAGTGTTCCATTTACTCTACAGGTTATACGCTTTATCCATGATGTAAAGTTCACCATAATGCTGTCAATGTCTAAGTTAAAGAGCGAAAACAAAAGCGGGTAGCCTTAATGGACTCTGACTTTCATACTTATGGGGCTGCCTGTCAAATCCTCATAAGTCACTCAGATATTTCGCTGAAGCAAACTAGATTCCATATAGCAGTAAAGTCAACGAATGTCACGTATCACTCTACCATTAAGTCCGTGATTATGCAAAATATTAAAAATTAGCTTTTCGGTGAGTTCTCTCAACAATCTCTTGAAAGTAAAAAAAATTGCCATGAAAATCATTAGGTTCCGCCACCATTCATGGTTGTTGTGAGAAACTAGGTGGTGATTCTGACTAAAGGGTTGTAATGGCCATTTTCGGAAGTAAGCATATAAATTTTGTAAAAAAAAATAAATAAAATTGTAAAAAAATACCATCACTAATTTATTTGTACCAAAAATATTTAAAAAATTCCTGTATTCCTGTAATTTGAATATACGAAGAATCTTAAATGAATAAAAAATAAATAATTTCCCTCAGTGTACGTCATTTGGAGTATAGAAAAAGAAATTTTTTGAGCGTTGCGTTAAAAGAAAAATAATTTTTTTTTTGTTTTTCGTGTTTTATTTTAAGTAAAATGAAAATAGGACTTCTGTTGCTTTTAATTGCAATACCAATGGTCTTAACAGACGAAGAAGGAGACGAAGAAGGAGGAAACGGAGAAGAAAACGAAGAAGGAGATGGCGCTGCCGATTCCGACGAAGGGGTCACGGTAACATCAGCTCCTGCGGATATGGGAGATATGTCTGAATCACCAGATGCTGCTATGATGACAGATAAGCCAGAAGCGGAAGAATGTGTAACTGGCGGCATGAAACCGGGTGCGGATGGCGATAAAGATGAAGATAAAGACAAAGACGAAGATGACGATGACGATGAAGATGAAGATGAAGATGAAGACGAAGACGAAGATGAAGAGGAAGATGAATATTATGGATATTTTGATTATAGCATGGGTCCATATCCTGGATTTGGAGCGGCTTACATGCAAAAAGTGAATAAATGGATTTTATGTTCATGTGTTCTATTCGAATTTATAATAAATTTATGAATTTATGTTCTCAGTTAAAGAACTTTATCCCATGAGTAAAATGGGTGAAATTCTATTCTTTTTTGTTCGCTTTTCTAAAGCTAGAATGCTTACAGACCTTAGCTTTAAGGAAAATCAAAAGTAAGTAAGGCATCTTAACAAGAATATACCATTTATTGACAGCTAATTTGATGATAAATCGTGTTTTCATTGGATATCAAAATTGTGTGGTTCACTAAGTGGCAATACTTCCAGCATGTATTAAATTATCGATAGGCTAAGGTTATAAGGTTATTATTGAGACTTTATTCAGCCCAAGTGCGTGCCATTTTGTTTCAATTTTTTGTAATATTTTTAAAGCAATTCAATTCTCTAGAAAGCCTTCATTCCTACACACATAACTACATACATTATTGGTCATTAAAACCATTCAGCCAGGATTATGACCTAGTTTCTCACACCACTTATATTGTGTGTATTAATTTTGTACATGAGTGGCGGCAGCTATAGTTTAAAGTCGATTCTAAGCGACAGATTTTTGAGAGACTTTTCATGGCATTTTTTATTTAGTCCTCACAGTTCCTCACACCACCCTACAATATATTTTGTGTGTTAATTTTATCCATGAGTGGCTAGACCTACAGTTTAACTTCAACTCCGAACAACACATTTTTAGAGAAATTTTTTTTCTTTTTTTTGTCAGAGAGGATAAAAGTAACTTTGTTTTCGTTCTGTTTGCGATGCTGAGCTGAGGTTCAAACCACAAGAGCTCTCGGCTAATAAGCTAAGACACTACCTGTTAAACTAATAGAACTTAACTACGATTGGGAAAAACTGATTTTCTTTTCTGTTGTGCATCTTTCATATCATGAGTAGGTAGCACCCCGAGGAAACTGATAAGGCAACTGAGGATAACATTTATTTTAAAATCTTGCACTTTGTAAGAGGGTCTTGCTCCTTGGAAGGGGTATCTCCTATTCATTTCATTTTCAGAAAGTCCTTTACTCCGGAAAATTTTTAATTGAATTTTTATCTCAAAAACACAATCTAAACATGCCCCTTCCAATATCGAAAAAGCCTCTTTTTATTATACCCGAATAGGGTAGGATCGTACATTTTATTAAAAAAAAAAAATAGCAGTTGGGTAGCCTGCTTGATTTCAACATCTCTAGCTTGACAATGGATTAGTATTACTCATGGTTTATGTTTACTCTCTCTCAATATTATTCTTCTTTTTAGAAAATGAAACCATAAATAATTTATTTTGAAATTTTATTGCCATGGATGAAATGAAAGTGCATGCATACATACATACATACGTTCTTAATGTTTTTGTTGTTATTTTTTATTTCAATTTTATTTATTCTTTAACTTGAATTTTTACTATGCGTTCGTTTGCTATTCTATTTGCTGGTGCTATAAGCAAATAACTTATGCCGTAAGTGTTGCCATCTCTGTATTAAGAAATTGTAATAAGAAAGCGTTTATATGTATTAAGAAAATCATAATTTTAAAGAGAAATCAGTCAATTTAAATTAGAATGTAAAATTTGAATACAGAAACATTTGGGAATTTGATTTTTGTGTTAAGAAAAACGCCACTATGGCAACACATATTGCATTGAATAATACATTATTTTATTGTGTATTATTGTCAGATAGTGGGAGCTTTAGAAGTTTATTCGCCCACCCAAAGGAATAACAGAAATTATCTATTGGCAGTATTGCCAAAATGTTTACAAAACAATAAACAACGCCTATTTACACCGGCAATGTAAACTTACTTTTGTTTAACATCGAATGATATTGACTTTTTAAATACATGAAGTGAAATTTAATACGATGGGTATTCAAAAAGTGATATTATATGGCATGGATTTTACAGGGTAGCCACAATGAATGTCTCCTAGGATCTAAGTTGACTTGTCAAGTTGTTCGATGTTAAATTTTTTGTGTCTGGGAGGTTGGTTTTTATAAAATACTTAAAATTTAAATATTTAGTTAATAACGATGTAATGGCTATTACTACAGCTGTTTTACTCTTTTGGTATGAACACCCCGATTAGAACAAATCAATGAATTTTATTGCCAAAATTCGGGTGATAAAAAAATGCGAATGCACTCTACAAGATGGCCTATTTGGTGCGGCTTGTTGGCCGAATTGTATCATTTCTTATTGCTTGCTTGCAAATAATACAACAATTGAATCGACAACAAGACGGTGTCACATGCCACACGGCACCTGTTACCATTCACTAAGGAATTCATCTTACGTTCTGAAGCAGTCCATTGGCTGCTAAGCGATTTAAGAGAATTTATGAAGTCTTTTATGTACAGAGAAAAGCAAGTCGCTCTGATATAAAGCCACTAATTATATCATCTGCCTTAATGAAGAACAAATTGTCGAAGTTGTCGTAGTCTAATAGGTAGTGTATAGGCTTATTAGACTCGAGGCTGTGGTTAAAATCCAGGTTAGACATCTCGAACAAGACGAAAAATCCAAAGAAAATTTTTTCTAATGCGACTTTCTCGCAGCAGTTTTCTGTGAAAAACTCTAAGAGTAAATAAAATATTGCCATGAAAAGTTTCCCAAAAATCTATTGTTCGCAGTCAATTTTAAACTGTAGGTCCCATCATACATGGTGTGAGATGCTTAGTCGTAATATCTGACTAAATGCTTGTAAAGTCCAATTAAGTAAGTAATAATGAATAAAGTACGCCAAAATTCATAAATGAAAGATAATTAGTAACCCACAAGCCTGCACTTTTTGTTAAAAACTTATCTGAAAGCATATTTATTACTTCACTTTCAATGCTCATGTAAACGCTTCGTAATGTTGTCTTAATTTTTTTTTTTTTTTTTTTTGAAATGATATGTTATTATACTTTGTTGTTAGTTATTGTTATAATTTACGGCATCATGAAATAGTTTCAACCTTGAACTGTATTCTGATGTTTTGTTTTTGTTTTCACTCTCTTGCATCAAAGGGAAAAAGTGATTTTTGTTTTAGTTTTCTTGGTCATTTACTGAAAAAAAAAATGAAAAACTTTTTCCAGTTTTTCGTTTTTTTCTTTTTCAAAGTTTCATTTTCAATTTTAATTGTTCGTGTATTAATTTCGAAACAAACAAATATTGTGTTCATTTGAATGCAAGCAAATGGAAAATGTTCATACAAGTAATTTCATTTTCATAGATTTTCTCATCAATTAAATTTTATTTTCAAATATTGAAATAATTTATTAATTTCAATTGAATATTTTATGGAAATTTGTGGCATTTTAATTAGTGATAAAATTTGGGGAACAATTTTCATTCTCTCTCCATATTAACTGTTTTAAAATTGCAATTTTGTGCAAGTAATTGAATAATTTTTAATGCAAATAAAATTAAATTGAAAATAAATATTTGCTTTCAATTCGTTTATCATTATTTATTATACATACTTGGAATAAGCAATCATTTGACCGCATTTAATTTGTTGTTTGATATAATATTGTTTATAATATTAAGTTTAGTAAAGAAAACAATAAGCATTATGAATGGAAAGACACTTTAATAGTAAACATGCATAGATTAGAGAACAAGCCTGTTATAAGACATTCGTTTGACCGCAGTAGTTGAAAAAAGTTTATTGATTTGCGTCAGAAGTTTTTCTTTCAAACTTTATGAAAAAAAGGAGAGAATTAACTAATTTGTAACAAATTAAAACTTAATTTGGAAACAGATTCTGAATTAATCGATAATCGTGCAGAAAGAGCGATAACACGTTACTTAAGCTTGAAAGAAAATTTCATGCACAGAAAATATAGATGCAACGTGAAACCATGAAGAATCGTTTATCATGCCAAAAAAGAAAAAAAGGCTTTTAGTTGTTATGTATTTTCACGATCATGTTTTAATAATGTCGATTACAAGGAATAAATTAAGCCTAAGTCTCGTTTAACTGAAATACAAATTTAGAGACATCTCAGGTTTGCCATGTCACGAACCTTTGAATGTAAAAAGTTAATTTTTTTTGATGAAAAACGTTTAATTTCCGTGGGCCATACTGTTGTTGTTGTTGATCTGGACCAAGTAAATATTATACGAACCCAGTTAAAATTGCTGGGGAGAGTCTCCGAGGCGACTTAATTCCGTAGCCGTAGAGTAGTAGGCGGTGTGTTAGCTTATTAGACCTAAAGCCGCGGTTCAGACACCAGGTCAGACATCTTCGACAAAACGAAATATAAAAAATATTTCTTCGCTGACTGGCAAAAACCCTGAGTGAAAATAAGAAATTGCCATGAAAAGTTTCTTAAAGTTTCTTCTTAGGTCACTCATCTATAAAATTAACGTACACAACATAACTGATATGAGAAGCTAGAGCGTAATCCTGATTGAAGGATTGAAATCACCGATTATGTTAAGCGTTATGAATTGGGTATCATTACCTTTTAACTTAACGCCTATTGTTTGCTTCATTATAGTCGTACGTATGTATACTTTGTGGTCCTAACGATTTTTTTAATTCCTACATCTTGTAGCCATTCATTGAAAACATAAATTTTCTAGTGTGCAATATCTTTTAATTAAATTCTATTTATTTTTTGTTTTTGTATTTCAATTTCTGTTAATTTTTTTTTATACCATAAAACAAATAAACAAAAAACAATTAATTAAACATTCGTTTGTACAAAACAATAAATAATTTAAAAGTAATAATTTTTATTGTTTTCTTCTTCTACACCAAGAACTAGAAAATTTTTCTACAGTTTTTGTTGTTTTTTTTTGTGTTCCTTCAATAACTGTATAGGACCACAGAGCATTTGAACTATACGCCATGACCGAGAAGAGAAGAGGAAATTAAAATTTTAATATTGAAAACAGAATCAAATGAAATGAATTTAAAAATTATTTTTATTTATTTGGTTTTATTTGCATAATATAACACGTAAATATATACATGCATACGAATGTATGTATGTATGTATGTATGCATACAATATATGAACGTAAAATATTGATAATCTACTTGTAAGATAAAGTAACAAATTAAAGAAAATGACATACAATCTGTTTTAATTAAATTTACTCTACAACACCATAGGCATATTAAGTTCTTGATGAATTTTGTAACAAAAATAAGGTCATAATATCAGCCCAAAATTTTATTGAACAACACAGAGTTCAGTTTTGTATTCAACAACAACATATAAGGTGAAGACATTTAAGGTGTAGCTTGAATTAATTGTGGGACAAGACACTGACAATTTCGTTTTAACAATTTATCTTAGAAAAAGCTTTTTAATCTATTGAGAGATTGATGGAGTTCATGGTCATTACAACCTTTCGGTCAGCATTACGATCTAGTTTTTCACACCAGTTATGTTGTGTGTGTTGTTTTATACATGAATGGCGAGAACTACAGTTTAAAGTCAACACCGAACGACAGATGATTTGATAAACTTTTCATGGCAATTTTTTTGTTTACCCTCAGAGTTTTCGCCAGAAATCAGCTGAGAGGCAGTCGTCGAAGATTATATTTTTTCGTATTTCGTTTAGTTGGAGATGTCTGGCCTGGGTTGAACGTGGCTCATGACTAATACAGGCCTGACACATATCTTACTAGACTACGGCGTCCGTAATAAGTATCTGTTTTAGTTAGCCTGTCTGCCTATTTGCCTATATAATTATTCATTCAGGGTAATATTGAAATGTGTGGTCTTCTCCCTAACGAATGTTTCAAATATTGTAATCAGTACGGGCAGACATCATCCAAGGCTTTTGAAGGTGCTTGGCTATACATTGCATTCCGAATATTTCTACCGTATACTCGGTAATGGCTTAATATGTTCACAATTCTGTAAATTGCAGATAAAATTTATCCATCCACTAGTCTGAAGCTCGCCTTCAAACCCATCAACTAAAATCTCGGCACTCAATTCGATTTCTATCGATTTGGGTTAGTGCTTGAGTAGTGGTTGCCTTTATTAATTTTCACAGAAAGCTATATAAGGGAGGAAACGAAAGTATGTATTACTACATATGTTTGTGTATAGTAAGAGTCCTGGCCCCTACCACTTACCAATGCCCAGTTTAAATAGTGGCAGCCAGGTTTTTGTCATGTTTCTAGCGAACCATACACGAACCTTGTTATGGTCTTTAGAGGCAAGACTGGTATCGCTTGTCCGACTCCACTGATTCTAAGCAGTTGGTACTTTAATTTTCTTTTACTTTGCAAATTGTTAATTGTTAGAAACAGCCGCAGGTCGAATTTATACTGAAAGATGCTAGTTGGTGGACTATCTATTTGTCAAACTCTGGTGCTAACTATAAGTTTTTCTCAAAATCTGAAATATGTTTGGTATGCATTTACTTTAAATTTATCACTCCACATTGTGCTAAGAATTTTATGCTGATTTGATAATCCAAATTAGAATATTGCTTTGCAGTAAAGCCATCTAATATTTTAATTGAACTAGGTGAGCAGTAACAATCGGTGCAATCTTGACTAGACCACAAAACAAAATTCTTTAAATCAAAAACTCTTATTTTAAAAATCACATGACCATGTTAGGTGTTGTCAATATTCGATATTCAATAACTGCAACATTATTATCATTTTTTTCTTCATTACAATTCAATATTTTTTCTTTCCTGAAATCCAATTGTCTTGTAATTTTACAAGCAATTTCCTTTACTAGTCTTTATTTATTCGCAACCATACTGTGCATAAAAAGAGAATAATGAATGTACGTGTAGATCGACAAAGGAATACAAATAATTTTTGACAAGAATAAAAAAAATTCTTGATCTTTCATCGATGTCTCCTTCTGGCGGGTTAACTTTCCAAACCACTGGCTGAAACTGCGATTTGATAAAATCATCTGTATTACGGGGCATAATACAAAATTAGAATTTTTACGTTCTAAACGAGACATCGATGTGGACATTTATGTCTATGCATAACAATTTTTAGGAGCTTTTTTTTCATTCTTTGACTCGGTCTTTTCCCCCTAAGCGCCACACTTTTCACCATATGAATACACTACATGAAAAAAGCCAAATCTGATGATGGGTTTACCACACCACTTTCCGGGAGGTCATATATGCAATACACACTGGATGATTCTCGAGGTTAATATTCAGCTCATGTGGAGCTAAGATAGTTAGAATTATAGACCACTGTAGGTGATATGATTGCCTCTAAAGAGAGTATGAAATAAAACGGACTTCGAAAAGAAAATCAGGTGGACTAGGCTGTGAGTCAATGCTGTCTAAGTGTGTTTTAAATAATTGAGGGGGACAATAAATTGATCAACAGAAAATGTGTGTGAGGGTGCATTTACTGCAGAGACAGCTTGCATGAGAAGTTTTGATGTGAAGGACGATCTACAAATTTGCTTCAGTGATTAAAGATGCAATGATTAGATTCCTGTTTAGCAAAACACGGCATATATTAGTAGAATGTTTCAATAGGACTTTGTATGGGATGATCTATGAATTCTTAAGATTAAATTAGCACCTTCGGTCTACTACAGGGTTCTTAAAAAAATTCAACTCATTGTAATCAATTAAAATCACTCCTTGTAGAAGCTAATACTTACTTAAATGTCCTTTGAAATGCCTTAGTCAGGATTACAACCTAGCTTCTCACATCACCCACATTGAGTGTGTTTATGTTATTCGTGAGTATAGGGACCCTAAAGAAGCCGTAGTTTAGTAGGTAGTGCATTGGCTATTTAGACATGAGGCCATGAAAACTTTCTCAAAATAATCTGTCGTTCGCAGTTCATTTTAAACGGTAGATGGCGCCAAAGACCAATTAGGGTACCTACACTTGTCTCCTTTTTAATTTTCGTTTTGTTCGAAATGCTTTCGCTGGGCTTTAAACGACAGGCTCTCGTATAACAAGTAAACTAGTAAAATTAAGTGTCGAAAACCCATTAAAGATCTTTGAATATAAGATACAAAGATTTTCTTAACTCTATAAAATTCTTTTCATTTTCAATTTTCTTCGAATTCTGTTACATTTTTTTTAAGAAAATCCTTAAGGCAAAAGGAGGAGGCAAATAAAAATTCCGATTAACTTGTTTGTATTGAAGGAAATAGCACTTTATATGCTATTGATATGACAACAACAATAATAATATTATTATTGGATTTGTGATACTAAATGTAACAATAACAACAAGTATAAATATTGATTTTTTTTTCTTGTATTGAAGCAATATATTTAGATAGGCGGCAATCTAGTCATGTAATACAAGAGATTCGTTGCCAAAGTACTTGTCACGTAACATAAGGCTACAGGCTTACAGACAGAGGCGTTAAGGAGCAATATATAGGCGCAAGCAATTTATATTAAGCAGAATAAGATAATTAACACTGTATTGGCTTGATTGCATGTTAATTAATTAATTTATTTAAAGCAAGTATTCCTGGCATGTTTAATTATTACGTCGAGAAACAGCTACAATTACGGAAATTGTTAATTTAGGTTGTAAACTTTATTTTAAGATATACGGTAAATATTTCAAGCCATGCCAAAGGAAGAGAATGTAAAAAAAGAAACAAATCTCTTGTAAAACACATACATTGACTTTATTTAACTGCTGCATGTAAATAATTCATGGCGAACAACAACAATAATAATGCCATTAGCAATTACTTAAATATACAATTTGCAACATATTAAATGAGTTTCTTTTCGTTTTCGTTTTATTTTTTTTTGTTTTTTGTTTTTTGTTGCCTTAAATTACTTAATAAAAGTGTAATTTTGTAAAAAAAAAAAAAAAAAAAAAAAAAAACTTTTGCCATTTACAATATTAAGTTGAATTTAATCTTTTAAAATAATTTACACAACAATTTACTTACGATTACAAATGGTCTTTCGTCAACAACATTTCAATAAGATTTTCAACACGAGCATAAAAATACCATGCCATATGCTTGTATTTACAATCTGTTCTGTGCTCATAACTTTTTTTTTGGGGCAACTTATGAATGCTTCTGCTTTAAGTTGAAACTAAAAACTTTAGAAAAAATATTTTTCTTTATAGAGGACACCGAGGACCGAAGTTCTATTAAAACAATTTAAGAAAAACATAAGTTAAGCCACTTTGCTTTGTATATTGTTGCCAACGTACTTATATAGTAGGGCGAAATTTTACCATGGAAGGGAAGCGTAATGCCAGTGTAAAGACGAACGAAAAGTCGTATTTTATTTTTGGCTAAGTTTTAACCACAAAAACCACAAGGTGGCTATCTTGAAAAATTTTGTGTTGTCTGTTAAACAATTGTATGGATCCCTTTCCTTTCAGTACCTTTTTCTTGGTGTGTGGGCAGATATTGTTAGACGTAGAAAACTGTAAAATTTATCATTGTATTCCCTTTTTAAAAGAAGTATAGAAATTATAAGAAGTTTCAACTTTACTTACTTAATGTATTTTTTGGAACAAACTGTTTATACGCAGGCTTTTATGAATATACATAAAAGCGATATCTATTGGATTTAAACTTAATAACTTTTGATTTAGATTTTTTAATACCGATTTTAAATAAGTTTACTTAAGTATGTTTAGAACTTCACTGGATTGCTAGTAAAAGGAATTATTTTAATAGTCTCTACAATTATCGTTTTTTAAAATTTATCGTATCGAGAAATACGAAATTTTGATAAAAAAAAAACTAAGGGAACTAGGTTAGGTTAGGTTAGTCAGGCCTAGCAATTCGCTAGACAAAATCATCCCGAGTTGAAAATAACTCCTGCTATTTCAGCTATCTTTAAATTAGAGAGATCGTTTAAAGATGTCAGAGAAAGACAGGTCAGAGGTCTTCATGACAAGAACAGGACACTGACACCTAAGGTGAAAGACAGTTTCTTATTTCTTCACAGAACCGCAGCTCCTACAGGCGTTATTAGTTGTAATGTCGAGTCTTTCAGCATACCCACCAAAAGGACAATGGCCTGTAATGGTTGCTACTGTGGCCATACGATTTAAGAACAGAAGTGAGCCAATCCTTTTCTTCTCCATGTGTATCCAGCAATGTCTATCCATTTTGCACGTATCTCCTGTTGCCAACGGGTTTGAGCATCCTCTGGCCAGCTCATCAGCAATTCAACTGCTAACGATATATCCCGCAACTCACATAAGACTACCTTTGAATGATCAGAAATTTCCAATAGTCCTCGGCATTTATGGACAAGGAAACTATGTTAAATTAATATTCTTAATACATATTGTTACGAAAATGGAAATGATGTAACATTGTTTAACATTAAAATGTTAAACAAAAGCTACAAAAACAAAACAACGGACTTGTTTACTACATTAACGAATAAACAAAAATAAAATAACATCAGTATAACGAAAAAAGAAATAAGCAAGTAAACAACAAACAACAACAACAGCAGGGACAAATGTAAACAATCTACACTAACAACAAGCAAGTAAACATGTATGAATGTAAACATATTGATTGTAAGAATGTAAACAACATGTTTACATTCAACACATGTTTACAGTCATAGAATTCTCGTGAAGTCGAAGACCAGAATCTTCGCCTACGAGAACATTCATCAGACTGTTTACGTTGCTATATGAAAGGCAAGGTAAAGCATGAAAAGTCGGAGTAGAAGTTCAGTCTTGTGTGAAGACGCGTTGCGTGTGTAGTAAACCAATCGTGGTTTGAAGATCTCCGTTACAAAGATCTACAGAACAATTGTGTAATAATTGTTATTGTTTATAGCACAGGGCATAAAGAAAGGAATAACAAATAAAGCAATTGTTGTTGTTAGAATCAGTTGTGAACAGTGGCACACAAAAGTTGTGTGATAAATAAAGAATTTAATTACAATTAAACACAAATTAATTTTTATTTTTAATTGCAATCTCATTTCAAACGTTTTTAAAAGGTAAAAACGTATCAATACTGTACTTAATGTAATTACCAAATCAAGAGAATTTTTATTTTTCTTGAGTTGCTTATTATCGCATGTTTTGTTCGCTACAAAAGAATCACCCTCAGAGAGAAGGCTCGCATGATAGTTAATCATGTAGTACTTTTCTAATCCATGTTGTTGTGTGAAAAAATTCGGTTAAAAATTTGACCTAGAAGAAACATATCTTTTTCCTATATTCGAAACAAGCAGTTCTGACCGAAAGTGTTAGGTCAGAGCTGTACGATGAAAGCATTAAAACTACGCATGCATATTATGAAAGGAAATATGGGGAACTAAGCTGACTTTTACTGCAATGGTTTTTTGGGTTGTAAAATTGCTGTAGGTCTTGTTGTATCCAATGTAGTATCAAATTTTAACATTTTGAAAATTTACCAGTCGAAGTAACAACAGGCCAACAATCAAAGCATTTAAAAAAATCTGTCAAGCTTTATAAAATATGTGTACGTTTAATCTAAACACCCTTAACAAACCGAACTTAACCCACTACGTTTCTAACTTAAACTCTTTAGATGTTCAATAAACAATAAAAATTTGTAAATACAACATATTGTAATGGGATAAGCCGGAAATCTCTTATATTTGCAGTTGTGTTTGTGCTGGCTTAAAAGGATTTTCATGAAACTTCAAAAGTATTGTGTAATATGATGTGTTAGAAAAACTTTTTAGTTTCTCTTAATATTTGAGAGTATTTGTATAAATGAAAAGTTTTAAAATATTATCTTTCTTTACTACTCTACCCTCTACTTATCTTTGGCTCTTTTTCACATTATCAAGCCTTTTTTTGTGGTGGCAAAAAAAAAAAAAAACTACCAAATAAGTTTAGTTTCAGTTCACTTTTGATTGTTTTCTTAAGTATTTGAAAGCAAAAGTACAATATAAGATGAAAATCGATAGTAAAACAAGAAATTAAAAGTGTAAAGGAAAAGTGGAAAACTTTTCTCTTTCGTTTTTCGTTTTTCGTTTTCATTTTGATTTGGTTTGTTTTGAAAAACAAATGGGCACGTGCTTTACACTTTTTAAACACACACACACAGCTTCACAAAATCGCATAATTATTGAGCAAATGAAAATGAAATGCTTTTTCGTAAATTTCCCTAGACATTAAAATTAAATCGCTTTCACTTGCATGAAATAATCGCAATTAAACGCTTCTGGTAATGCAAACGCTTAATAACCTTCATTGCATTGGCATTTAATTTTCCGCTTAAAACAAAAAAACCTCCCTCATAATCATCATCATCATCATGATCATTATCACAATTTTTATTGTCATAAAGTGTCAAAATTGTGTTGTTCCAGTTGTTTTGGGCCATTGAACATTTTATGAAGATGATTTGTTTAGTTTTCCTACTGCATCCATATGCCCTTCACCCCATTTACATCACTGTACATCTACATCTGTACAAATTATGAAAATGTCAACAGAAATGACAGCAATAGAGCAATAGTTGTTGTTGCAGTTGTAGTTGCAGTCGTTTTGAAGCAATTTCGGAAACTAATATGCTGCAATTGTTTGTACATGAATCCATATAACTGTCTGAACATGGGTGCGAAGTGTTGTTAGCGGCACTACACTGTGAAATTGTACGTGGTGGCGTATGATGAATAATTTAATTGAACGCAGTTCAGGCAACTAAATTAGGGTCAATTGCCTGAGTTCGGTAAAGTAAAGTGAAATTGTTTTATCGTAAAATATTCTCCCGGGGCCCGTTACAATTAAGATTTAGAAGTGCTAACAGCATACATACATACATGTTTGAAGGTTATAAGCTACAAACTTTAGCAGTTAAACGTGTAGCGTTAGTAGCGTAACAAATAAATGATATTTGAAATGACAATAATTTACTACGTAAATATTTTTGTTAAATTGAATCGTTTGCTAAAGACTAGAGAAATGGAATTGTTTTAGTTTTTTAATTAAGTAGAGGAAGCAAGAAGGCAATAAAAATATCAGTTCTACATACTGATGCCTTAGAAAATTTTTGTTAAGAGCCCCTCAATACTAGATTAAGAAAGGCAACAAGTTGTTACAAGAAGCTTGACACATTTCGTTAACCAATTGCAAAAATCTATAAAAGTTGGTCATTACAATCCTTCAGTCAGCATTACAATCAAGGTTATTACACACTTTGTGGTGTGTGTGTTTAATTTTATATACGAGTGGCAAGTCCTACAGTTTAAAATCAACTCCGAACGATAGATTTTTTTTGAAAAACATTTTCATTTATTTTTATTTACTCTCAGGAGAGCTTGCTAGAAATCTGCTGAGAGGAAGTCGCCTAAGAAAGGCCACGGCTAATAAGCAAATATGCTACCTACTAGACTACGGCAACTAGTCATAGCTTTCACACTCTGATATAATCATTCCTTTAAGTTATAACGGCAATCAATTTTGGCCAAAAGTTACCTCAATAGATTTATACCTATAAACTGATAATGCGAATCTTCATTCTGACTCGACTACAGTTCGGCAGGGGACTGTTGTTATTCGGTCGCATCTTATTTCATTTAACGTTATCGTAAGTAACTCGTTATTTTATAAAAACGATTCCCTAGGTTTTTTTTGCGTCATATTCTAAGAGATTTATGGAAAATAGAAGTCGTCGTTAATCCAAAACAATGTAGAGCAGTCATGTGATACCACAATGTTTCTTTTCCCCTAATTCTGGAACCATCTGGAGTTCTTAGTAAAATGCATGATAGAAGCCTAGGCTCAGCCTTCTTCCTACTGCGATATTATGCTGGTTATGGATTCGATAGCGGAAAAACTGTTTCCTCCTCTTCCTAGCCGGAGCAATTCTTGTGGAAGTCATTTGCTTTATAAGCCAGACCATTGCATGAATGCTGAGAATATAATGTCCAGTCGCCTTTGTAAAGTAGGTAGTGTGTTGGCTTACCATACAGATGCTGTGGTGAACTGCCAGTGCTGTAAGTTGGCAGTCTATGTCTCCTCGCCAGAAATTCTAAATGTTTTCAAGATTGGAGATTGGAGATTGGAGATTGGAGATTGGCTTATTAGACGTAGAGCCATGGTTCAAATCTCAGGTTAGACATCTCCAATATGAAAAGAATATGTCTTCAGTGATATTCTCTCAGCAAAAAGTTTCTCAAAATCTGTCGTTTGGATTCGACTTTAAACTGTAGCTCCATATAACCATTGGAGGTATTTTTTCCATTAAGTTGCAGTTTACTTACGTCATTTAGTTTGGTTCGATCGTACTAATATAATGCAAGAATAAGATTCATTTTCTGAAAAAATCATTTCTTTTCTATACTCAGCATACAAGTTGAAATTTCCAGGCGTAAGCGTATAAAGCCTTCATGCATTATTATTTCTTTAAACACAAACTTTAAAATTATTTTGAATTTAAGTCCCTTAATAGGTCAGTAGGTCGTTACTAAATAAAATTCCACACAATTTTTTCGTTCAGTGTTGGCAATGTTTTTAAACAAAAAAAAAAAAAAAAAAAAATACTTTCCAAAGTCATAAATGGGATGCCTCTTCGCCAACTGCGGATTCATTCGTGCAAATGGAAAAACTTTTTACCAAACCAATTTCAGATTTTTTTCTTCTACCATAAAAATAAAGTTTGTTTAACTATAAACTACCAATAAAAAAAAACAAAAAAAAAAAAAATGAAATTCGCAACCATAATTGTCAAACCACTTTCAAAGTGACTGATATGTTTTTGATAGTCCAAATTGGCATTTGGCGAAACTTCTATAGCAGAGCAGTAAGAAGGGAAAGATTCCAATGAAGCTACAGATGAAAAAAAAATGATTTTTTTTTATTTTTTTTTAAGTTAAACTCAAAGGATTTATTTTTTTGTATTTAAAATGATGCTTAACCTTGCCTTTTATGTTGCTCTCAGATTTCATATTGAATTGTTGAGATTTAAAAAAAGTTTATTTTGATTGGCAAAAAAAAAACAAACAAATTTAATTTCATTTAAAATAAAAACCTTTTTGAAATGAACTCGAAAGAGATTAAAAAAAAATGGAGATTAAAGGTTTTTGTTTATTTCGTTTATACAGGCTGGCCACCTAATAGCAGGACAGGCAATTAAATGCTGAAAATTCACATCTACAAAGCAAACCAAAAGTACAATATTTGAAGAGTATTTTAAACTAAAAAAAAAACTAGTTTTATTCGGGGCGGGGTGGGTATTCAAAAACTGAAACCGATTAAATAGCTCTTCACTGTAGATATTAGAGAAACTACATGAGTTTTTTTTTTGTGAGCAGTAAACTTTTGTGTTCAATAGACATTGTTTCTCTAACCTTGAAAGTTTCTCAAGTTGATTTTATACATGTGGCTGGATAATTGATTTATTTGCTCATACAGGTGTATGTGTTAAGATTTCAAATGAAATTTTCGTTAACATGAGGTCTAGGCCAAAAGCTTTCATCTTTAATAAAAATATTTTTTTATTATGAATAATCAAATTTATATTGTTGAACTTTAAGAAAATTTATTTCCCATTGAAGTATTTGCATGAAAATATAAAATACAGTGGCGAGCATTTATAGCTACAGGATATTCCTTTTGACAGTTTAATGTTTCCCTAATGTGAACACGAAAGTTTACCAGCTGATTACTAAACTACCGCAAAACTTACACGATTTAACTCAGCTCTTCGGTATAATGAAGAACGTTGGGTAAAAGCCATGTACCATGTACATGACACGAGCCATCATAGCACTTCGAAAGCTAGAAAGTAAAATAGTTAACAGGCTGTAGATTTTCTGATTTCAACGATTAGAGTAACCATACTTTCTGATAGACAATGGGACAGGAGACAGCAGTAAAGGTACTGGCTTTCGATTTAACAAACTCCAAGAGGGTTTGTAACTGTCTCAGATATTTCAACAAGATAGCGGAACGGAATGATGGGTGTCAGGACACAAGGATATTTCAGGTAACTGTAGAACAAATGAGCTGACCAGTTTTGATACAACCATCAAACATTTTTAGATGAATTCTCTACTTAAGGAATCCTTTTCAAAACTTACGAGTTAAAAATTGTCAATGAACGGCTTCGGATATCGGCAGAACGGCGTAAAATCTCTGGATAAAGCTGAGTAGAGGCGCACGAAAAATTTACTTAAACACCGGGAAAGCACACTCAATATGGTTGCTAGAGCCATTATGGGACAGTGCATTGTAAATAAGCAAGCAATGGACAAGTGTCTTGAAGATTTGGCAAATAACTTCTGCTGGAGGAAGGGAAGAAACTTCTTTTCATATATCGGGTACATGTCTCAGAAAAGGCACCCTGGTGTCGACCATATAGATGTTGTGATGACCTGTCAGTGATGGACATTGACAGTCTATGTCTCCTCGCTAGAAATTGTAAATGTTTTCGAGATTCGGGAACCATAGAAAACAGAATGGGTGACCTAAGTGTGTTTATCGTAATTCTTTGGGTGAACGGTTATATCTACCTATCTACGTAATATTAGAATAGAATCTTGCCCTGCATAGTCGATTTCAAGACAGTTTTCAGTACAATCAGACCGAACGCACTATGAATAGCATTAAGAAGAAAAGATTTATCTTTAAAACTACTATGAATAATTAGTTTTTCCAGTATTTAGCTCGATTACCTAGAGTATTAATAACTAAGTTGTGAGCAGTGATAATCTAGCTACTGTCAAAGTTTATTTCCGAAATTTCTTTGACCCTGCGGGCATTATAGTTTAATTTCTTATTTTATTTCGAAATCATTGTTTCATCATTTACGTTATCATTTTCTTAAAAATTTTCATCAGAAATTTAATAATTTCGGGGCCATATTTCAATATGTTTTCATATTTTTGATTTTCCTTGCTTTCTTGCTTGTATTGCAAGCAGTAAAAATTAAACAGAGAGCGAGAGTGCCTCAAACTTTAGTAATAAGACAGAAAAAAAGAAAACTTTTATCTTTAGTTTCACAGAGATTTTCATTTCTTGCTTTTAATTTTGTTTTTTTTTATATGCACGTGATTCTCTACAAGGATTTTCATCCAACAGCAGGATTCATTATTTCATTGTGCTTTGTGTGCGGGTTTGCGTGTAAAAAGAAAACAGAAACTTTTTCTTTTGTATTTGTATTGAATGGCATATTGTAGCTTTTGTTTACCGTTCTGTACAATTCGTAATTTGCAACATTGGTCTGCGTTACGGGCGTGGAAGTTCCTACCATGGTACATGTAATACTGGTGTGAAGTTCATAGCGTCAGTGACCATGCGGGCATCAGGCGACCCGATCTGCAGGTTCGAGTCCTGTCACGGTCGAAGTTGATTAATTTTTTTTTTTGTTTTTACGATTTTTTTATAAAATTAATTTTTAAGAAATTATTTTAGAAAAATTTCTGTTAAAAGTATTTGTTTTCTTTTAAGGTAGAAGCAGGATAATAGATTGTTACTTGAAGGATAAGAATTTAAAATATGTCTTATGCAGTTACCTAGAAAGACTCAATCCTATTGAAATTCACATCAATACATTGACAGAAATCATGCGTAGCTATAAACATATGGAGTTGATACCTTTTTTACTGTTAATTAAAAAGGAAAAGCCAGTTTGGATTATAATTACTGTTGTAACGTTTGAAATTCAACTGTAAACTTACTACATAAACGGTCATCATTTCCCAGGATTTATTCTTATTCCTTCTAATTTTATGGACTTAATTTTGCCTCATGTAAACTAAATAGTCAACATATCGTGCAAGTTCCACTCGAGTCTTATTGAACTGGGAGTTTTATTCATCGCGTGCTTTTATCAGTACATGGACTACCTACTTCTATTTATCGTATTAAGGAAGGTATTGACTACTGTAGAGGTTATAAAGGCGATATTTGAGTTCACATTTTTATTCGCTTTCATACATAGAGCTTTACCTTCCCAGTTCCATTCATTATCTCCAAAGAATCTTCACCCAGCTTCTATTCCTTAATTGTTTTGTTTAAGTTTTATGAAGCAATTTTTTCTATATAACAAATGTTAGAGTGATAGGGTTGCCAGATATTGATACTTAGTATTGTATTGGTTGAAGACGTGGTGTGGCTCATTGATTCTGACTCTTTACCAAGGGTGAGCACTTAAGGCTTAATTCTTAAAATTCGGAAGAATAATGTAACTTTTTTGTCTCTCGGATTTAAACTTGCAAAACTTGTATTACTCATGGTCAAGCACATTCATCACTACACCCCGACATA